>JAUTDX010004326.1:0-28689 GCA_030844895.1 Ambrosia x helenae | reverse complement strand
TCGTCAGCAATGCATCTCGCAACTTCAAAACTTTGCTAATGTGATTCTAAAGTATTTGGAAGAAGGTATCAAACAAAATTAATAATTACTACATTTTATTAAAAAGTTGCAATTTTATATAAAATTTTTCTATATAACAAAATTATGTAAAAAGGTTTCTACGCATATAAATATATACCTATACACCTTAAAGAGATTGTAAGAATCAATAAAAGTCAAATTTTACGTAAAAAAAAATAATAATTGTGAATTAGTTCACGAACCCAAACCGAACCAAAACCGACCTTTCAAACCACCAAAACCGGGTTCGAACGAACCAAAACCGGTTCAGACACGAACCGGTTTGGGGTTCGGTTTCTAGAAAAAAACCGATCTGTGCACGTCTATAAAGTTCTCAGGTTTGGAGGTTTATGTGGAATATTTTCAACTAACTAACTTCCAATTTCACTTTTCGATGCCACTGATAGAAATTTGTGGTGCACTTGATTTGCAGTTTTATTGCATTGCTTTTATCATGTGGAAAAAGTTATAGGTATGCTTCTTTGCAGGTTTCTAATGTGGATTTTATAAAGCTTTCTTCTCCTCGGCAATCTCTCCTGTTTTGGCACTTTCAATATACTGAGTGAGACTATTAGTATAATAATAGTTGCTAATGAGTCAAACCGCAACTTTCAATTTTTTACCGGCATGTATGTCAAATGCATATGGTATATAGAATGCAGCATGCTATCATGTCTCCTTGTAGACTTTAAAAAATTACCCTACTACGAAGCATAGGTGCTTACACACACAAACATACACTTTAGATATTAATTCATATAAGGGTATGGGCACTACCCAAAATTTTTTTTTCAACTTCACTGACGAATTCCTTATGCACATCTAGACGAAAGAGGATGATTATCCGTGGTTTGCTGATTTCGCGAATTATCTCGAGAGTGGAATTGTGTTGAAAGGAATGTCCAACCAACAGAAGCGAAAGTTCTTCGCTGATGTGAAGTATTCTTTGTGGGAGGATCCTTATTTGTTTCAAGTCAGGGCCGATCAGATCATGCATAGGTGCGTGTATAGTGATGAGGCACGCAAGATTTTGAGACACTGCCACGAGGGGTCGACAGGTGGACACCATGGAGCGACTTTGACCACGAAGAAGGTTTTTAATGCCGGTTTTTTCTGGCCCACCATCTTCCGGGATGCTCATGATATGGTGCTTGTGTGTGATGCTTGCCAGAGGGCAAGCAATATTTCATCTCGAGATGAGATGCCCTAGAAACCTATTCAGGTTTGTGAGATTTTTGATATCTAGGGATTGATTTTATGGGACCTTTCCCGACTCCTTATGGATCGATACATCCTTGTAGCCGTTGATTATTTTTCAAAGTGGGTAAAGCCCAATCCTTACCCACTAATGATGCTAGGGTGGTTGTTAAGTTCTTAAAGAAGTTATTCTCCCGCTTTGGTGCTCCCAAAGCCTTGATTAGTGACCGAGGGACACATTTTTGTAATACGCAATTGGACAAGGCGTTATCACGCTATGGAGTGAACATAGATTTTCAACGCCATACCATCCACAGACCAGTGGACAGGTAGAGGTCACTAGTCAGGCTATTAAGAGGATTTTGGAGGAAAACGGTTGGTGCTAACCGTAAGGATTGGTCAGAGAAGTTAGATGAGGCATTATGGGCTTTTCGGACAGCCTACAAAACTCCATAGGCACCACACCGTTTAAATTAGTCTATGGGAAGGCATGTCATCTCCCTGTTGAACTCGGGCACAAGGCCTATTGGCCTTGAAGGCAGTGAACTTTGATTTAGGAGCTGCGAGTGAAAACAGGTTGGTACAGATCCACGAGATTGAGGAGCTTAGGAGTACTGCATATGAGAACTCCAGATTGTATAAGGAACGAACCAAGTTGTTACATGACCGCCGCTTGAAGGACCTGAAACAATTCCAAGCGGGTGATCATGTTTTGCTTTATAATTCACATCTTAGGTTGTTCCCAAGAAAGCTCAAATCTCGTTGGACGGGTCCTTATTTGGTGCGGGAGGTGTTCCCGTATGGTACTGTGGAGATGGACATGAGGACGGCCGGGTGTTTAAAGTTAATGGTCATCGTCTTAAACTTTACATTGACGGACCTATTGACATGGCCGGGAGGTTGTTAACCTCAGCCCCAAAAACCAAATGAATTTGGGGTGGTGAGTCTAGCTAAAGACTCCTTCAAAAACTTAGCACGTTTGGACGAAAGCCGGTTACCTATTTATTTTCTTGTGTCTCTTTTGTTTGTTTATTTTATATGTTTGTAGGTTTTGATGCATTCTGCTTGTGATTAGCTTGGATGTTGGTTTGAAGCATACTAGTTTTGAGATGTTTCAATGGTGGATTTTTATGATGACCTTTTTGAGCCATTTTGCATGGTTGATGGATTCTTGATGGACTTGTCCATGCGCTTCACTCGAGTTTTCATGCAGGGGAGTTTTCGTTGTCCCTATTTCTCACACTCTAGTTTACATTGCATTGCATTTTCTTTGCTTTGTATGTTTTTGTTGTACATCGAGGGCGATGTACAGTTCAAGTGTGGGGAGGGAATTTGTTTGGATTTTGCTTGTCCTAAAAATAGAGAAATAAATGATTTTTTTTTTTTGCAAAATACTACTAAAAATAATTTTTATGGCGATAAAAAAGGACATAATAACATACATGGAACATCTTTAATTTTTGAAAAATAGCAAGGTTTGAAAGCACTATGTGGGGCACTTGATTAAAAAGAAACTATAAAGAAACAAAATCATTTTTTTTCTATGAGTATGGTAAATCGAAAGGATGACCCGCATGTTTTACTTTGCATTTATGCCCCTATGCCCGTTTCCGTGAGTTATTTTTTAGCCTTATTAGCTTTAGTATTTTTTTGCTCATGTTTTTGTGGGCAAAAGTCGAGCGTGCCGGATAACTTTTGCAATATAAAACATGTGGTAGGTATACATTTTTCGGCCTCGAGTGGATTCGTAGCATAAATATGATTGAGGCATTAAGAAAACCTCTTTCTTTTAGCCATTTTCTTTTCCTTTACATACCCAACCCGACATATTCCTTTAGTGAGCCTTGTTGAGCCATTTCCTGTGTTTTTTATTTTCGCCCATATTTGTTTACACCCACTTTAGCCAAATTACCCTTTTCTATTTTCACCATTTTGCTAAAAATCCGGTTTCGCTAGTGTTAGTCTCACTTCTTTTTCGTTTTTTTATATTCTCATGTTCGAGTTTTTGTCTAAGTAGACATGCTTAATTCCCTCCAAGCTACATGGTTATATATATAGTTAGTAAAAAAGAGATGAAAAAAAAGAAGAGAAAAAAAAAGAAAGAAAACAATGAAAAAAAAAGAAAGAAAGAAAAAGCGGCACAATTGGGTTCCATTTAGAGCAATTTTGGAGCAAAAAGAGCAAAAATTTAGTGAATTAAGAGGGCATTGTCGATTAGTATAGGCAGAGAGGAATACAAGCTTCAATTTGTATGCCATTGTGGGGGTAGGAGGGAAATAAGGGTAGCAATGGAAATATGTTTTCATATTGCAAAGAAGTTGGTTGGTTAATTGTCTAGATTACCCTCTTAAGTGTCTTAATTGTCACAACTATCCCCATAATACCTTTAAGTTTCTTGCTTAAATATGTTTGTACATTGTGCTTCTTAAGTTGTATGGAAATGAAAATGACCATGTTGGCCATCACTCCTCCTTAATAAGATAATATAGATATAGATAATATAATCTTTAAAATAATATAATCTTCATAAACATATTTGGCACCCTCAGATTTAATAATACATTTCAATCACGGACAAAAGTGATTTGTGCCAAAGCAGACCACCCGCCCCACATCAATAAGTTACTTACTCGTCTTTACCTCATACTAAACCACATGATAGGTCCATTTTGTCATCAATTGCCTCATTACGGTGATAGTTCGTCAGCAATGCATCTCGCAACTTCAAAACTTTGCTAATGTGATTCTAAAGTATTTGAGAAGGGTATCAAACAAAATTAAGTAATTACTACATTTTATTAAAAAGTTGCAATTTTATATAAAAATTTTCTATATAACAAAATTATGTAAAAAGGTTTCTACGCATATAAATATATACCTATACACCTTAAAGAGATTGTAAGAATCAATAAAAGTCAAATTTTACGTAAAAAAAATAATAATTGTGAATTAGTTCACGAACCCAAAACCGAACCAAAACCGACCTTTCAAACCACCAAAACCGGGTTCGAACCGAACCAAAACCGGTTCAGACACGAACGGTTTGGGGTTCGGTTTCTAGAAAAAAAACCGATCTGTGCACGTCTATAAAGTTCTCAGGTTTGGAGGTCTTATGTGGAATATTTTCAACTAACTAACTTCCAATTTCACTTTTCGATGCCACTGATAGAAATTTGTGGTGCACTTGATTAGCAGTTTTATTGCATTGCTTTTATCATGTGAAAAAGTTATAGGTATGCTTCTTTGCAGGTTTCTAATGTGGATTTTATAAAGCTTTCTTCTCCTCGGCAATCTCTCCTGTTTTGGCACTTTCAATATACTGAGTGAGACTATTAGTATAATAATAGTTGCTAATGAGTCAAACCGCAACTTTCAATTTTTACCGGCATGTATGTCAAATGCATATGGTATATAGAATGCAGCATGCTATCATGTCTCCTTGTAGACTTTAAAAAATTACCCTACTACGAAGCATAGGTGCTTACACACACAAACATACACTTTAGATATTAATTCATATAAGGGGTATGGGCACTACCCAAAATTTTTTTTTCAACTTCACTGATTTTAACCAATCTTGCATTGTCACTTCACTGGATCAGTTTAACCAATCTTGCATTGTCACATCACATCACTCCACTGATTCTTTTATCTATTTTCATGTAAGTATCTAAACTTTTTTTTTTAATTTCACACGGTTTAAATTATTAAATTGGTTAATAATAATAATTTAATTTCACTCCATTACAACTGTCCCACCAAACGGTCAGTAAAATTGAATTGTGAATTCTCGGAACCATCAATTGAACTGAATTCATGAAACCGTCCCACCAAACGGTCAGTAAAATTGAATATTAACATTGAAACTATTCTGATCTTTTGTATATAAACACACCAAACCGTGAGGTTAAAACTCACACTTTACCACGATTTAAACAAACAAACACCCACACTCTACATAAAGATGACTCGCTGGACCGAGGAAGAAGAGATGGTGTTGGTGGTGTGCTACAAAGACGCCACAAACGACCCGGCTCTACAACAACGCCAACGCTCGAGGGCCTCGGGCTCGGGCACACACCCGGAGAGGTTCTGCGACCGCGTGTTGGCTGACTTCAACCAGCACGTCGGCATCAACGACCGACCATCGGGAGCCTATAGCGAAAGTGGACCGATCTCAACAATAAGTGTGATCGGTGCACCACCCTCTACGAGCGCACGTTCAGGGAGGATTCGGCCATCTATCCGAAGTCGGCTATCTAGTTCACTCATGTGAATATGAGGCTCGATCCGACAACATTTTCGGCCATGTCGAGGCATGGCAATTGTTGCGCCAACCTTAAGTTTATTTTTCTTTGTTTTAATGTATTTTAATTTTATGTTTAATATTAATGAATTTATGTTTTTATGTTCTTCTTTATGTTTTTTTTTAATTTAATTAGGTTTTAATTTATTTTTATGCTTTAATTAAATTTAAACAATATTTTACCCACGGTTTAAATATTAAAACAAACGGTTAAAATAAAACAAATAGTATTATATTAAATCAAAATAAAAAACCCAAAGTTACCTCTCGCTAAATAGAATCAGAAAATGGTTCACGGGACCACTACCAGCATGGGTAACGGCAGTGTTACCGTGCTGGTAGTGGGTTACCCGTGACCAGTTCTGGTGGCGCCCCATCCCCCCTAAAAACTAGTTATTATTGATGAGGAGTAGGTTTAAGAACTACAGATTCTTACATAGCCCAACTAAATAAGGAAAACGGGGTAGAAAAAACCCAAACTTTAAACGAGCATGGTGTTAGTGTCAAACGATTGGAGTTACGGGGCCCACAAGTAGGCACTAGCCGGATAACATCGCAAACGCAGTAGCGGTTTGGCCCAAAGAGGGTCGGTCTGCTTCAAAGAGGGTTCCTTTTATTTGCACGCCAACAGGTGACCTGCATATAAGTTTGGTCGTAAATAACTCCAGATGAGGATAACCCCTTCATGCTTATGTGGTGATGAAAACAAACCTACATCATCACGACTACATTTAGAGGATGACGTATAAACTTGTCTCTCGATCCGTTGCATCAATAAATTTATTCAAATGTATTATCATTAACTCACTCTAGGATTTACAATTTGTTTTTTTTTAAGTATTAAGGGTCATTTGGATACTACGTTTTGGGATTTTGAACGCCCTTAATTTTTCGAAAAATATCGAATTTAAATTTTAGTTTAAACATATTTTATCAGCAAAAAAATTTGCGTTGTAAATTTGGCACTTGTCCCAAAACTTATTGTTATACCATTTATGATAAAATTATATTATTAGTTTGAGTTAATGGCCAAAATCGTCCCTGAGTTTTGGCCAGTTTTGCTACATTAGTTCAAAATCGAAACGTTTTACATTTGGCACCTTCTGTTTTACATTTTGTTGCCAAATTCGTCTCTGACACTAAACCCACTTAACTATTGTCGTTAACTCTGAGGGTATTTTTGTCTTTTTAGCAACGAGCAAGTAAAAACAAACATGTGAAGTCGTATACAAAATGGACGAAGTTTATTGGTATAAGAGGCCCTATATTACATTTATTGCAATAATATTTCTGAGTTGAAATAATGTTCCATCTATTGAAAAGTGAATAAAAAGTTTGAATGAATGTTATATTTTGAGAAGAAAGATAATTAGTAAAATTCTCTAAAAATTCACAACCCAAAGTTTATTTGGGGAGCAGAGAGGTTTAAAAACTATCTTTTTTTTGCTGGACAATCATGTCAAACCGCAAAAATGTAGTATACAAAATGAATTGAATGGTGTAAGTATTTGATAAGAATTTGTACAACTTTTAAGAAAAAGAAAAAAAAAACCACATCACAAGGATCGAAGCGCTTAAATATAGGTTTGTTTCACTAGTTTGTACCCAGAGAGCATGGCGGATAATCCGAGAACAAAAAATGCAAAAAATTCCATGCTAATACAAGCGGCTGATGAATCTGTAAAAATATTATCGGCTCCTTCTCTCATTCTATTTGTCATGGGTACCGCCGATGATGCTGCTGATATCAAGAGATAGGCTACAATCTACGAGATACATATAAATTACCATGTTATTAAATAGAACAATATTAAAATACAAATTTATTATATTTTCAATGAAACAAAACACTTGTTTTTAAAGAAATTAAGGAGGTGCCGGTTTTAAATTCAAGTAGAAATACAAGTACTAAAAGTAGCAAAATGGGAAACTACAACAAATGGTCCAACCAAGTATTTTAATTTAAACATACGAAATGTTTTTTAATGTTTTCTGTCACAATCGTTGGAAGCTTCCAACGAACGAAACAATAACAGCCATAAATTTTCATATACCCAACTGCCCTACTAAATATAATATTAAGCTACTTATTACAGCACCTCATCCACATAAAGTAATGGTATAGAACGGGGTATGAAGCGTCAGGGCCTACTATACGGGTATTACAATTTCGAGTAAAAGAAAGTGATCTTCAAAAAAGATTAGTTTCTTAAAATAAGTGGTTACTTAATAAGACCATGTGTAATGGGCATTATGTGGGCATTATAGGGGCATGATAAAGGAGGGACATTTCTAGTATAATGCCCAAAGAGGAGAAAAAATAAGGAAAGTAGTGGTTAAAAGATCATTAAAATGGGTTATAACCATTACACATCTTTTAAAGGGGCATTACAATGATGATGTGTCAAAAAATGCCCCTTAGGGGCATTAACCATTACCTATGGTCTAAAAATATAACAATTTAGGTATTCAACCAACTGCCAAACCCCTTATTTATACGAAGACAGCTACAACCCAACCAAGCTTAGATGGACCATTTGTTGGATAAGTTAAATTCGGACTGTTTAGTTTACACATGTTCGGTTCAAATACATTACCGTAAGCCAAACTGATTAACCAGGTTTTACTCACGACATACCAATATACTGTAAATAACACCGTATAAATCTAGACCGGCCAACTCAACATTTTTTTTTTTTGAACGGCCAACTCAACATATTGGTTTCCTAACAAACAAATACGAGATACGAGGTGATTAATACACCAATCATATGACATATATTTTTGTTAAACTCACATACTATGCTTACTCGTACGGTACAATCAAACACAAACCTGATCGCCAAAGAAATCAATCAGCGCCAAATTCGGGCCAGAAAATAGAAATTTTCCGGTAGACATCTCATGAATCTGCCGCCACGATTGCAATCCAGTATACACCGTAGACAAAATCGCTATCGCTAATGCATACCTATAAACACAATTTATTTTAAATTATATAAAAACATGTCCCAAAAGAAAATTACATCAAAACAAAAGACAAACATGCAACAAGTTGAGCCGGTAACACTTTTTATAAAGCTAAACACAATAAATGATTAAATTCATGAAATGATTAACCGAACCTGTATTCTTCATACTCATCAAAGTTTCTACCACGACCGTGCTTATTACTTGCCATGATTATAAACGCAAGCAATGAAAACAGAAAGCCTAACACTCTCAATCTAGTGACCCTCTTTTCAACATGTCTTCATGTCGCCACCTTTGTAGGACGTCGGTGACACCGTAGCCTGGTGGCGGAGGTAGGGGCGTTTGCGGTTGTGACTCCACGGAGGCTGGTGGTGGTGTAGGTTGTGACATCTTTTCCTGTGGTGGTGATGATGGGAATGATGACATCACGGTGGTTGTGATAATTGGATGTTAAGTTTGTAGTGATGATAATGATGATGATGTTTGTGTTTGGTTGTTGAATTTGGAAGGAATTTGAAGAAATCAATGCTCTTGAAGGTACTTCCAATGAGGAGAAGGTAATATTGTTCTTTTTGACAACTCATTTAAGTTGTTATTTTATTTCTTTAAAAGGTTCTTTTTTATTATTGTGTATAAGAAAAAAATAATATTTGGTTGGAGTTGACAAATGGGCTTTATGCATAAAGTAGTGTTTTGATTTACTTTTATTCAATGAATGTTTTTCGTAATAGGAAACTAGGAAAGTAGTATTTGCTCGAAATCAGCTCGAGGGAAATTAACTCGTATAAATTTTAATCCAAGTTTGAGCCATTTTTTGTTTACTAGTTGATTTTCGATTAACATGTCCATCTAAATGAATGTTGCTAACACTTAATTTGGTTCTCATTTGTCTTATTTATCCCCGACTTCCGACTCATTCCCCTCTTGGTTTTCTTCATCTTCATCTTATGTGCCTTCCAATCTTATTTTTGTTATTCATCATTTCATCTTTTTTCTCTAGCTATGGACTTTTGTAGATCTGGATCGCCGTATTAATAACTCAGGACTCATACCCTCAAAATCCGATTAGTTTCACAAGTATGAACCGACCAGACACCCTTGATTTATTCTTTAATTTATAACATAATTCTTGGATGTGTGAAAGATCTCAATTTGCTTTTTTTAAATAACTAGTAATTTGCCCGCGGGCGTTGCCCCGCGAGCCCATGGTGTAGCGACCATATATAAATGCCAATGTGATTACACTATAATTATGGCATTAGACTTTGGGGGGTGGTGGTTTGGGTTGCTGACCCACGCCGGCAACACCAACCCCGTCCATGGCGTGGTAGCAGCGTTAATAAGAGGTGCTTAACCGTTCAAATTCTTAATATGCTCTTTCTTTTTTGTCTACATCCTTCATTTATTTTCAATGAGATGAAATTTGTAGTAACAAACATGATTTTAAAATTTATAAAATAAGAAAGTAATTGCATCGTGAGTCGTGACTGAAGTTAAAGGAATTGAAAAGGATGTAAATTTGTACAGTGTGTGAATGATCTTATATATTCATATAGAAGAAGTTTGTAGATATAAAAAAATTTTCTTAGCTACTTTTTCTACCGACAGAGAGAAGAACACAAATCTTCGTCGCAACTATCGTCGCACACCATCTCAAGCATCAGAGTTCAGACGTTGCCGCCCCCACCCTTCCTCCATCACCACACAGCTGCGGCAGCCACCACCACCACAATTGTTTCCCAAGTTCGAACATCTTTTTCTCCGGTTCTCTAAAATCCTAGCTCACCACCGTATAGAGTAAGATGAGGTTTTTTTTGTCGCGGATCTCGGTTAGATCCGTCATCGCAACCGCTAGCAACTCGGATTCATCATCGCAGGCGTCGGGAAAGCACCACAATACTCTGCATGTCGGTGTAGGTCACGGACGGCCGGATCTGGGAGTTACTTGGAACCCTAACGTCTCCGACAGTGGGCGGTCTTCTCTTTCCTCGTGGTCAGGGAAGCCGACCATGCTTCCGTTGACACTGATTCCACCACACCCACCACCAACACAATTCCTCCGCGTTAAATAGCACCACCAACAGGCTACAACGTGCCGTGGCAACCACCACCCTTCCGTCGACGAACGACCGGAAGCCATGGCCGCCAGTTATACTGAAGGAAAAGGATTTGTTGGAGAAAAAGAATATGAAAAGCATGGTACAACAAAAACCCTGTAGACAAAAAAAAATAACGAAAATGCCACTCTTTCAAATTATTTTTGAAATGCGTGTCGGAGCGTGTACAGTAACTTTTGTCTCACAGAACAAAGTTACTAAATATAGTGTATTAAATAGTAAGAGCCACTAAAGAAACTGTTAATATGTGTATGTTTCTCATTGATCTGCTCATTACGAAGATTACAAATATATAGACAAAGCATCCCTAACTAAACTCCTATGATAGTGTAGTTTCCTAACTAACATATACACATCTTATGGAAATACAATAATAGAGATTGACTAATATTAAATGGAGATTGACTGAGATAGGGCCGACTAATACTCCCCCTTAGTTGGACCAGGAGTGCGAGCAAACGGTCAAACTATCACGGAAGCTCTTGAAGAGTTGTCTAGATAAACCTTTTGTGAAAATGTCGGCATAGTGATAGGAGGCAGGGACGTGAAGCACTCGAACTTGACCAAGTTGAACTTTTTCGCGTACGAAATGAATATCAAGCTCGACGTGTTTGGTACGTTGATGCTGTACCGGATTGTCTGACAGATACACAGCAAATATATTATCACAATAAACAATGGTAGCACGTGTGATGGGGAGACGAAGCTCCAGTAAAAGATTGCGTAACCAGCTTGTTTCAGCGACAGCATTGCAACACCGCGGTACTCAGCTTCTGCGCTTGAACGGGAGACCGTAGGCTGACGTTTAGAGGACCATGAAATTAAGTTGTTGCCGAGAAAGATGCAATATCCGGAAGTAGAGCGCCGAGAGTCGGGGCATCCTGCCCAGTCAGCATCTGAATAAGCCACTAGTGATGATGGAGAGGAGACGGTGAGTTGTAGGCCATGATCCAACGTGCCTTTGATGTAACGGAGAATACATTTCAAAAATGTGAAATGTGGTTCCCGAGGAGAATGCATGAACGAACAGACTCGTTGAACCGCATAGGAGATGTCGGGCCGTGTGAAGGTTAAATATTGAAGTGCACCGGCAAGACTTCAATAAAGAGAACCATCGGGTAATAACGGTCCATCATCAGCGCTTAATTTAGAATTTGTGTCAACCGGTGTTGTGCATGGTTTACAATCGGTCATATTCGCGCGGTGCAAGATGTCTCGGCATACTGAGATTGAGACAGAAATAATCCTTTAGAGTTCCGTTGCACCGAGATACCCAGAAAGTGATGTAATATCCCCAGATCGGTCATTGCAAATTCCTGAGATAGGAGACTGATAATAGTCCGAAGCAAAGCATCTGATGAAGCTGTTAAGATAATATCGTCGACATATAATAACAAATATGGCGTGTGTGAACTATGTCGAAAAAACAAATAATGAGCTGTCGCATACGCTTCCCTTGAACCCCTGTGAAACAATAAATTTTGAGAAGCGTTGAAACCATGCACGCGACGCTTGTTTCAGGCCGTATAAAGATTTGCGTAGGCGGCAAACATGATTTGGTTTTGTGGCATCATAGAAACCCAGTGGTTGATGCATATACACAGTTTCCTCTAGGTCGCCATGGAGAAAAGCATTTTTGACATCAAGTTGATCAATGGGCCACTGATTGTGGAGAGCGATGGATAAGACCGTGCGAATAGTCGCAGGCTTTACCACTGGGCTAAAAGTGTCTTGGCAGTCAATACCAACTGTCTGAGATTTCCCGTTTACCACTAGCCTGGCTATGTACCGATCAAGGCTTCCATCCTGTTTAAATTTATGGCGAAAAAGCCACATGCATCGAATAATAGGATGTGAAGTCGGACGAGGAACTAATTCCCATGTATCATTATCTATTAATGCTTTATATTCTAGTTGCATAGCCCGTTGCCAATTTAGGTCGTTTAAGGCTTTAAGGTGTGATGTGGGGACTGGAGAAATGTTTTAGGCCGATAGGTTATATTTAGGATTGGGTTTGGAAATGCCGTCCTTGCCTCTGGTAGTCATTGGGTGAGAGTTGTTGGTGGATAGTGGTGGTGGTGGGGGGTGAGGGGGCGGTGGTGGTGATGGCATAGGGTTAGGCATGGTGGTTGGGGTGCGATGTGTTAGATGGACCAGGGGACGGTTCTGTTACGGGTGGGTTGGCATGGTTTGGACCTGTTGAGGGTAATGGGTTTGGGCCAGAAGATGGTGTATGTCCATGTGGGGAGTGGTGTGGGGTTGGATGTGACATTGGGCTTGGATGTGGTATTGGGCCGGAGGTTGGGCTAGCAGGTGGTGGGGCTGAGGATGGGAAATTATAATGGGCTTGGGAAGGTGGGTCATCGTCTAAGAATGCGTAGGACGTGTTTGATTGGGTGGTGGAAAACGGGAATGATGTTTCATCAAATTCGACATGTCTAGAAATATGGACTTTACCTGTTGAAGGATCAAGACAAACGATAACCTCTAAAGTCGGGAGGGTAGCCAAGAAAAATGCACCGGATAGACCGAGGGTTCAGTTTATTAGATTCGGTGGCGGACAAGTTTGGGTAACAGGCGCACCCGAACACCCGTAGGTGATCAAAAGTGGGGTGGCATAGGTATAAGGCAAATGTGGGAGAGTTGTAGCTTAAGCGGGTGGTAGGTAGAATGTTGTGGAGGTAAGTGGCGGTGTGGAGAGCCTCAAACCCAATAGGTGGGAGGTATATGAGCATGGGTGAGGAGAGCACGAATGATGTCGTTAAGACGACGTATCATCCGTTCGGAACGACCATTTTGTTGAGAGGTTTGAGGGCACGAGAAGCGAAAAGTGAAACCATTTGAGGATGCAAAATTGTGAAATGCATGGTTGTCGAATTCTCCCCCTAAGTAACACTGAAAAGCTTTAATGTTTTTATGAAATTGTGTTTGAATATGTTTGTGAAATTTGACAAAAGTGGGAAAGGTTTCAGATTTGAATTTTAGAGGATAAACCCAAACAAAGTGAGAAAAGTTATCTACTAAAACCATATAATATTTGTATGATGCATGACTATGGACAGGAGATGTCCACAAATCACAGTGTATGATATCTAACGGTGCATAAGTAAATGAAATAGAACTAGAAAAAGAAAGTCGTTTACTGCTAGATTAATGGCACGAGTCACAAAAAGCAAACGATTGTTCATTACAAGGAATATTAAAACGACTAGAAATAAATTTTAAAACTTGTGGGCCAGGATGTTCAAGACGATCATGCCACTTATTTGATTCAGCTGCAAAGAAAAGTTGACGAGGCGGGGTGAACGGATAAAGATCACTGTTGCTATCATGGCGCGAAAGAGGTTGTCCAGTCTTGAGATCCTTAAATGTAAAACCATAAGGGTCAAATTCAATAGAAACAAGGTTATCACGGGTAAATTTTCGGACGAAAATAAGGTCTTTAACAACATTGGGTGCATAGAGTATGTTGTTTAAATGGTATGTTGTGTTGAGTGTTTTGTGGTAGCCTTTACCCGAACCCAAAATTGGCAATGATTGGCCATTACCCACTAAAATAGTTGCATTAATAGAATTAGATGAAAGGGAATCAATTTTACCTTGGTCCGAAGTAATGTGAGATGACGCCCTGGTGTCCATGTTCCACTATGGGATTGGTTGACTGAGAGTTAAGGCGGAGAGAGCCGCGCCGAGTTCCGTAGGCTGCATTGGGTCCACATTTTGAGGTGAAGGGTAAACGGGCTGGTTATTGGGCTGGTGAATGGGCTGATTGTAGGGTGGATATGGGTATGGGTTGTTTGGGGTGGTTAAGCCGAAGCCAGGAGGGGGCTGCTGGTTTGGTGCGGGCTGTTGGGATGGGCTAGCTGTTGTGGGCCGGTACCAGGTGGGCTGCAAGGGGATTGAGATGGATATGTGTAGGGTGGTGGAGATGGATACCAGGTATTGGGTTGGTAAGCAGGTAGGCCATAGGTTTGCGGATGGGTTTGAGAAGGGTTTGGGTTAGAGTTTGAGGGATTGTAGGTGTTTTGGTTGTAGGAGTAGCGACCGCGTCCGCGTCCACGATAAGAGCTGCGGCCTCGGCCCTACCCCGGGTTGGGTTCCGGTTGTCATAGGTTTGGGCAGGGTGGTATGATTGTGGTGGTGGTGGTGTGTTGTTGGTGTTTGGTGGGTTAGAGGGTGGTGGACCATGAGCCGCAAGGGCTGTTTGGCGAGTGGCAATACGGCGTTGTTTACGCTCAATCATTTCACGAGCATCATCCCATGTTTTCTCAGCTTGAATAATAAAGGAAGCAACAGTATCGTATTCTTGGGTAAACCCATAACCATTTGTAAAACGAGACGGGATTCACTTACCAGGTGATCGACATCGGTGAGTTGCTCGGCAAGATCTTTCATGCGTTGAAAGTACTCATTCAGGGACGAGCATGAGGCCATTGTAGTAGTGGTAAAAGCATGTTCAAGAGTAGCCGCGCGAGCATTTTTGTTGTTGAGGAAGACCGTGTATAGTTGATCCCATGCTTGTTGGGCCGTGCAACCGGTGTCACTGACACGTTTAAAGTATGAGTCGGAGATAGTGCCATAAATCCATTGGAGGACAATGGCGTCTATCTTGGACCACATCTCGTAAGACGGATCGGATTTGTCTGGGGGGCCGGTTCCATCAATGTGTGAAAGGACCTCATACCCGAGGGCATGAAGCCTGAAGAGTTTAACCCAGTCCGAATAGGTGACCTTGTCGCTATCAAGGGTGCGGACTTTCGTTTGGATGTTAGTGACGGAGTAAACCGGGTGAAGGGGTTTGGGGTTGACGGCAGCAGATTGTGAAGTAGCCATGGTGAACAAGAACTGAAAAAGAAAAGAAAAAAAATGAACAGAAGAAGAAAGGCAGCGGCGGTAGGTTTTTAGTGGTGCTCTAATACCATGTTAATATGTGTATGTTTCTCATTGATCTGCTCATTACGAAGATTACAAATATATAGACAAAGTATCCCTAACTAACCTCCTATGATAGTGTAGTTTCCTAACTAACATATACACATCTTATGGAAATACAATAATAGAGATTGACTAATATTAAATGGAGATTGACTGAGATAGGGCCGACTAATATAAACAACGGGTATAACTTACCCGAAAGGTGAATAAGTTTGGTTTGATACTCGTGTTCGCTCAGATTATTATCATTCGCTCACGCTAATAACCGAAACCGAAACCCTAAGAGGTGAGAAGGAGTGTAACGTGTGTGTTGAAAGTAAGGCACAAGAATGTAAGTGGTTCGATCTAGATCGACCTACGTCCACTGTAAAGAGAGTTCTTTTATTACTCGAAGAAATACAAAGACGATTACAAGTATTACTATCTCTCTATGCTAATTCTCTCATGAATTGTTTGACCCTTTGCAAAGGAGAGGTGATCTCCTTTTTATAAGGAAAGGCATGGGCCAATCGTTATGGCCCATGAATGGAGTAATCAGTATGGGCCTGAGTTCAGGCCCAGATGTCTTCGGCCCACAAAATAGGCGGGAAACAGGTGGCAATTACTACTGATGTGAGAGAAGGTATGACTTGGTCTGCTAAAAGTCCACGTGGCACTATGTGATTAGGCGCGGCGCTTCATTCTGACACAGCATGGTTGACTAACTGGTGGCACTGACATGACGTCTCGCAGTGGGCCGACATGCTTGTACAGTACTGTGATGAGTACTGTTCACTGCAGCATGGTTGAAGCATGGGAGCAATCACATCACTATTCCCTGTCAGTGGTTGTTGGACCACTCCTGACACGTGTTGCTTTCTGATTTGCGCAGAGTGTGTTCTGGACCTGACAAGATCTTCTTAATTCTTGATTGTCCGTACGTCCTCGTACCAAAACCTGATGTTAGTCGAATATTCCACACGTAGGTGCACGCGCGGAGATTCCTTTGTATTGGTGACATCACATAGCTAACGTAACCTTACGCCTAAGCTTGCTATCACGCGTAGGTTTGGTTCCGCGGACATCAGGGGACTTGATGTCCCTGTTGATTTGAAGCCACTTTCCACGGATTCCTTATAGATGGTGCATTTTGTGGGATAGGGTTGCTATCCGCGCCAGGATTAGGTACCCTATCCCTTCAAGTCCCCCCGGTCTAGTGCTTCTCCTGGTCTTGATGATGAGTGAGTGGAAGACTAGACTATACTGATTATTTGTTTCGGATGACAACTCATCCATATTTCATGCGTTCCATCTTTTTGGCTTAGTATCCTACTCTGCGGAGGAGAAGGATGCGGGGAGCAGAATCTATCATTGTCGTAGAATCTACGCGAGACTGTGACATGGCGGGTGTGTTTCTGAGAAGAAAACACGTGGGGAACTTCTTTTATGTTTTACATCAAGCATTCCGCGAAGAATGACGTTGCGTGCCTGATCTTGAGAAGGAATCAAGCGGGGAACGTCTTTTGAACTTCTACGTCAAACATCCGCCGAGTATGACGTGGCATGTCTGATCCTAAGAAGGAGTCAGGCGGAGGACGTCTTTTGAAATTTTACGTCAAACATCCGCCACGTGTGACGTGGCACGTCTGATCGATTAAGCCAAAGCCGTATCCTCCATTCTCCCATCACCCGTGATTTTTTTAGGCTTGGAGGATAAATCCCCATTTGCTGACATGGCTGCCATATGTCGCTCCACATCCCCCTTCACCCCATGACCACACTGTGTAGTCTTACAAACCATATGATCAAAATTACAACTAAATAAGTTGCTCAAACGATTAAAACGTAACGGTTTGACATTATCACCCTCCACATTCACATCCACAGACCTTGGTGGCATTATTGGGTTTAACATCTTCTCTGACAGTGTTACGATGAACATGGTGACATCGAGGCAATTCCAAAATTCGAATTACGTCTATACTGGCAATGATGATAATATATTTATGGAAAATGATAAAAATAAACATTGAATAAGAGATTTTAACAAAAAAAAACAGTAGAAACATCTAGGTTTAGCGATTTCATATAAAACAACCAGCCTCAGAGTAAAACTCTGGTAGAAAAAACTCTAGTCCTAGCATTTTCTTTAACATTCTCCACCATGATTTTAAATGGGTATAACTTTTTCATACAATAATATATTTTTTTTTAAATTACACCAAAAGAGAATTTCATTCTTTTTAATATGGTTTAATTTTCTTTAAAAAATTATCTTATGAAAAACCTATTCTCGTTTAAAAATCATGCTGGAAAAAGAAAGGGTCATACTATTTGGACATCCCAAAAAGTTATTTGAACACCCTAAGTATGCCTCGTATAGCTCTATACGAGGCATATGCACATTAATGTCCCCCATTCAGACAACAATCTGACAAAAAAAAAAAAGAACCCCATATGCTTCGTATAGAGCTATACGATGCATATAGGGTTCACGTGACCCTTTTCAGTCAACTCGGCACAGAATTAAAGGACCAATCATTGGTCCCATATCCTTCGTATTGCTCTATACGATAAATATTTGTACGATGTCCGGTACGATGTAACATAAAGTAAATGTCAGCGTACCCTATACGACCCATGTAGATCTATACGATGCATATTTAACCAAAGTTGATTATTTTCTTCTTTTCTTCTTCTTCCCTTCGTTTCTTCTTCATTTCTTCTTCGACATCTATTTTTTTCTTCTTCTTTCATATTTAACAAGGTTTAACAAAGTCTAATATTTTGTATCTCCAAAATGTCATGGTGGCCTAATATCTTCGATGAATCCGGTATTCCGAATTCTCAAGAGACGGTAGGTATTCCTGATTCTCAAGCATCAGTTATTCTTTATTCTCAAGAGGTTGTGTCTGGTTACCAAAAACCATTGTTGCTAGACCTGAACGAGCCGTGCTATGAACCCAATGTTGAACATTCATATGTAAATGTTGAACATTCATACGTAGGGGAAACCTACCAGCACTACGAGCACGGTGGTGAGTATACGTACGTACCGCAATACTCTTCGTACGACCAGAGACAAAACCCGGAAGTTTCAAAAGAGCAACCCCACTACTCGCATGTTTCAGACAAGCAACCACAGTGGTCACATGTTTCGTGTGACACTGAACAAGATTTCGTTTCACGAAAAGATTTGGTTACGTGGGTTAAGAAAAAGGGAAAAGATAACGGTTACGTCATTGTGACCCGACGATCCAAAAAAGTTGTTGATTTGGATGTGAAGATTTGGCTAGTGTGCAACCGAGGTCGTGAGCACAACAGTGTAGCCACCGAGAGGAGAACGGGTAGCCAAAGAACTGGTTGTCCTTTTCAAGTGGTCGGGTTATATGACGGGAAACGTCACGCGTGGAGGGTACAGGTGAGGAATGCCCAACATAACCATGGTCCTGCTGAACATCTGGAAGGCCACGCGTATGCAAGAAGACTTTCTCCCGAAGAGTTAAATTTGGTGGAGGAGCTGTGGGGTCAGGAAATGGAGCCGCGTAAAATCTGGAAAACCTTAAAGGGACACTACCGGAGAGCATGTGTGTTTTGAAAGATATACACAATGCTATTCAAAAGATTATTGCTGTAAAGAAACAAGGTGGATCACCCATGCAGGAACTCGAAAACTTGTTGTTTCGGAAAAAATACACGTATTACACTCGGGAGGATCCTTTAAAAAATACGATTGAGGACATTTTATTTGTGCATCCGTTATCTTTCAAAATGTGGCGGGCTTTCCCGCATGTATCGTTGATCGACGCGACCTAAAAGACCAACATGTACCGTTTACCGTTAGTGCAAATTGTCGGTATGACGTCCACAAACCAGTCATTTTGTGCCGCTAATGCCATTGTTTATAAGGAACGTGAAGAAAACTTCATATGGGTCCTTGAGCATCTGAAGTCTATGTTGGAAGAATGTATGGAGCCGCGTGTTATTATAACTGACAGAGACCAGGTGCTTATGAACGCATGTGACAAAGTTTTCCCAAACGCTAACAAATATCTTTGTAGGTATCACATTTATCAGAATATTTCTAAACAATGCAAGAAATCATTTACACACCCTGATTGGGAGGAATTTACACGTTCATGGTCTGGGTTATGCGAGTCTCCCACACCTGAAATATACCAATATAACGTCCGCAACATGTTTAAAGCACTCGTTAAAGAGGGAAGTGTTGTGGGTGAAAATCCTCAGGATGATTTAACCTTACATCCCTAATGTACCATCCTCGGGATGCTGAAGGACTCTGCTGACTTCAGGATGTAACTGTAATTCAGCATGTGCACATCCTGAGAATGAACTAACAAGTTAACTGTCTTATATGATTGCAGGTACAAACTAAGTATAATATGGATTCTATTGATTCAGCAACGTCTATGTTATAACCCTCAAATGAAGAAGTCAAAGATGGAAGTGTAACTCATGCTCTATGATTGAAGATGGAGTCAAACTTGTAACCGATACATATTTAATATCGGCGATAAAGAAGGAAACAGCCAAATCATTGACTAGCCAAGAAGAAACAGTCAACCAACGACTAGTTTCTGTTAAAAGACCTCCAACGTTCACTTGAAGAAGCTGTTAGGCAACATTAAAGACATTAACTAGATAGCGGATCTAACGGGATTCATTAGGTACTCTCATGTATTATATAAATGGGAGTATGGGACGAGTATAAGACACTTACATACACCTTGCTTACACTATAGCTGCACACTAACACTTAGACACATACACAATCATTGTAATCTTAGTACACTCGTCCACATACTTATCCAAAGTTGTATTTTTTTTACCAAATTAATATTAACAAACAAGGCAGGGGCCTAGTTTCCTCCTGAGGTTTATGCCGGAGATCTACTATTGATCAAGGGCTTTCCTCGTATATCGAGTGTTGTTCTTTGTGTTTTACCCATTTATTTGTTCATTACGAACAGTTCCATCCCGAGGATATAACTGTCCATCCCGAAGCAAACCTAAGCCATCCTGAGCATAGTTGTCACTAATTTATTCTTTATTGCATCCTGATCAAACATTTTCAGAATATAACTTGTTTTAATAGCAAATTCACATTCATAGCACACTACCTCACAATTTCTAATTTGGAATACAATATTCTTTCTAGTAGATAATTTTTGAGCAAAACAACTTGGCGCCTACTGTGGGGCAAGTGGTGCTAATTTAAAAAAAAAACTTTGTTAAAAACTTTTTTCATTTACTTCTTTTTTACAAAACTTGACAACTATGTCGTCTTCCCAGAAAAATGTTTCCTCATCCATGCCTTCATCAACTTCTACCAGAAACACTGCCTTGCCACCTCCACCTGCATTCTCAAAGAGTGCTACTTCCCAGATTCCACCTAGACCAGTAATGGGGACGTCTGGATCCTCTCCTGTTTTCGTGTCAAATGATGAGATCCTTTCCATGTTTTCCATGGTGAAGGAACAAATGCAACAACAATAGGAGACCAACAAAATGATGATGGGAGAGATACAATCCCTCAAGACATCTTCAAAGAGACCAAGTGAAGAAATAGGGACACCACTACAACCAAGGGTGTTAGACTTCAATTCTGGCATCTCTGGAGGTGTTCATCAAGGAGATTTCATCCCCATGAACACTGGGTTCTCAGCTCCTGAAACGACTACTGCACCCAGGATGCCAACTACCAGGGATGCAGGATATACACCTGTGCCATCCCAAGGATACAACAACAACGGTAACAATTTGAGTTCTAGTCCTTTTGCTGCTAATGATGTTGCTTCTTTGCAGGATACAGGAATAAGCCCTCAACTAGCAAGGGAGCTTCAGAAGATCAAAGATATGGTATCAAGTGTACCTGGGATAGTGCAACCTATCCCAGAGGTATCCTCAGCATGCCATCGGGTGTCAAGATTCGCACCTCCAATATGCGATGCAGAGATCCCAAAGCGGTTTCAAACTCCAAGCATGAAGCTCTATGATGGAACAACTGATCCTGAGGAGCATGTGGCTCAATATAGGGAAAGGATGGAAATAAATCCAATCCCTACCAACCTGAAAGAAGCATGCTTATGCAAGGGAATTGGTTCAACTCTCACTGGTCCAGCCCTGAAATGGCTCCTAAGTGTTCCTCCCTATTCTATTACTTCTTTTGCACATTTAAATAACATGTTTAATAATCAGTTTTCTTGTAGTCGAACATTCGAACGTTTGACAAATGATCTATACAGGGTAACTCAACCACGGGGAGAATCACTAAGAGAATTCATTACTAGGTTTAGAAAGGAAGCACTTGACATCCCGAACCTGGATGTCACAACAGCGGTTCAGGCTTTCAAGATGGGACTGCAGAAGGATTCACCATTTTACCAAGAATTGGTGATGAATCCATGCAGGAACCTAGACGAAGTCAGGAACAGAGCCTTAAGATTCATCCGACTTGAGGATGATAAGAAGATACAAGAGAGGATAGAATCATCCTCAAAATATAACCATCCCAATCGAAAATCCACTCCCACATACGAACCATACAAGCATAAACCATATGCTAGGCCTGATAATAAGAAGGTCAATGTGGTAGCGGATGACGATGCGGATGACTGCCCTAAATTGTCAGACTATTGTTTTTCTGTGGATGTAACAGGTTTGATGTATGCCATGAAGGATCTAGGGGACAAAGCAAGATGGCCAAGGAAGGACAACAAGGCAGGATGGAAAGACAAATCCAAATGGTGTGCCTTTCACAAAGACTTTGGCCATATCACTGAAGATTGCGTTGCATTAAGAAAGGAGATAGCATATCTCTTAAGCAAGGACACCTCAAGGATCTCCTGGGCAAAAAGAAATCTAGAGCTCAGGATGGCACCAACATCCCGGAAAGAGCAGAATCCCCACCTAAGGATGCTGGCATTATCAACTTCATTTCAGGAGGTTCAGATATTTGTGGAACCTCATACTCAGCTGCTAAAAGACATGCAAGGGAAACAAAGTCTGAAAAAGGAGAAAGACCAACGAAGACAACCATCCTGACAACCTCAAAAGTGATCAGCTTTGAGGAAGAAGACAGAGAAAATATCCTAGATCTTCATCATGACGGTTTGGTTATTACTTTATATATTGCTAACCACTTTGTTTGCAGGATTCTTGTAGATGGAGGAAGTTCAGTAAACATCATCCAGCTCGAGGCCCTCAAGAGGATGAACATCCCGGAATCGGAAATAGTTTCCAGGTCATCAGTTTTGGTGGGCTTCAGTGGAGAAACTAAGAGCACAGTGGGTGACATCAAGCTACCAGTATATGTAGAAGGTGTGAACTCTATCCAGAGATTCTGTGTGATAGATTCCCTATCCTGCTACAATGTCATCCTGGGAAGACCTTGGATACATGACATGAAGGCAGTACCTTCAACATATCATCAGTGTGTGAAACTACCCACACCTTGTGGAGTTGTGAAGGTCAACAGCGATTAACAGGAAGCTAAGGATTGTTATACGACATCAATGAAAGCCTCATCCCGTCAAGCATAGCAATTACAACAAGATGCACAGTGCCATCCTCAGGATGTTAAAGTACATCCTGACCAGGATGTAAAAGCCATCTGCCTTGACGACAACAACAAGGATATCACTGTGCAAATCGGTAAGAATATCCCACATGATATTGAACAATCACTAATATCTTTTCTTAAATGTAGGATGTCTACTTTTGCTTGGAAGCATGAAGATATGACTGGCATCTAAAAGGATGTCATTACTCATAAACTTGGGATTGATAAGAGTTTCAAGCCCATTCAGCAAAAAAGAAGGAAGTTTGCTCCAGAAGGAAATATCATCATACAAGAAGAAGTAGACAGGTTACTGAAGTCCAAAATGATAAGGGAAGTAAAATTCCCAAGATGGCTGGCGAATGTTGTGGTGGTTCAAAAGAAAATGGGAAATGGAGAGTGTGTGTGGACTATACAGACCTTAACAAGGCATGTCCTAAAGATCCATTCCCACTACCACACATAGATTCAATGGTGGATGCTACAGCAGGCCACGAGATGCTGACATTCATGGATGCATCCTCAAGATTCCAACAAATAAAGATGGAACCAGATGATCAAGAGGACACAACTTTCATGACACCATCAAGTATATATTGTTATATAGCCATGCCATTTGGATTAAAAAATGCAGGTGCCACTTATCAGAGGCTAGTGAACATGATGTTCAAAGAAAAGATTGGGGACACGATGGAGGTCTACATTGATAACATGGTAGTAAAATCCAAGAAAGCAGAAGATCATCTTCGGGATCTCAAAGAAGCTTTTGACATCCTCGATGCTTACAACATGAAGTTAAATCCAGCAAAATGCCATTTTGGAGTTGGAGCTGGGAAGTTTCTTGGATATTTGGTAACAAAAAGAGGGATAGAAGCCAGCCCTGAACAAATAAAGGCCATCCTTGATCTCAAATCCCCAAGAAATATTAAGGATGTGCAAAGGCTGACTGGCAGGATAGCAGCCCTGAATAGATTCATCTCGAAATCCTCAGAGAAATGTAAAGAGTTCTATGACATCCTGAAGAAGAATAACAAATTCGACTGGGGACAGAGGCATGAAGAAGGATTAAAGAAGCTCAAAGATTATCTTGCAGCAGCTCCATTGTTGATGAAACCTGAGGATGGAGAACCTCTTAAGCTATATCTTGCAGTTTCTGGGAATGCAATAAGTGTTGTATTGGTAAAGGACTTCGAAGGGCAACAACATCCTGTCTATTATGTAAGTAAAACCCTCCTAGATGCTGAAACCAGGTATTCACATCTCGAAAAACTTATTTTAGCTTTAATAATGGCTTCTACTAAATTAAGGCATTATTTTGAAACACATAAAATATATGTTCAAACTAACTATCCCATTAAAAATGTATTAAGAAAACTTGAAATGTCTGAAAGAATGGCAAAATGGTCGGTTAAATTAAGTGCCTTTGACTTAGAATATGAGCCTAGAAATGCAATCAAGTCACAGGCTCTAGCAGACGTTGTGGCTGATTTCAGTAGTGACATCCTGAGTGAAGTAGAGTCTGAAGTTCAACAACTAAATGAAAATTTAGAAAAATGAACTCTATACACTGATGGTGCTTCAAATGCAAGAGGCACAGGTCTGGGAATACTACTAAAATCGCCACAAGGGGACAAGATACCCCATGCCATTAGATGTGCATTTCAAACAACCAATAATGAAGCTGAGTATGAAGCTCTCATTGCTGGTTTACAACTTGCTAGAGATTTACATATTGTTAAAATTGAAGTCTTTGTTGATTACTAACCATTTCAATGGATCATATGCAGTAAAAGGACAAAAGTTAGCCATTTATCTTGAAATTGTTAAATATTTAGCTACTTCTTTTGTAGAATTCTCACTAACACAGGTACCTAGGGAAGAAAATGCTGAAGCTGACGCCTTAGCAAACCTGGGATCCTCCTTTAATCTACCTGAAGGATCCAAGATTCCCATCATTCACATCTTGAAACCGGCGATTGAAGGGTGGCATCCTAAGGATGGCCAGGCACATCCTGAGGATAAAACAGACCATCCTGAGGATATCACTGTTTTAGCCACTCAGAAACAAGACGATTCATCATGGATGACTCCCATAATCAAATACTTACAAGAAGATGTCATTCCTGATGGAGAAAATCCAAAGGCTTTCAGGATAAAGGTATCTAAATTTACAATTATAGACAATATTTTGTATAGAAAGTCTCTTGCAGGTCCATATTTGAGATGCCTCGACAAGGATGAAGCAAACGAAGTACTCAAAGACATCCACGAGGGAGATTGTGGAAATCATACAGGAGGAAGATCTCTCTACTCGAAGACTTTGAGGACGGATACTATTGGCCTACTATGAAGAAGGATGCCATGCAGTATTCCCAAAAGTGTGATGCATGCCAAAGACATAGCAACATACTTCACCAACCTGCTGAACCACTACATCCTATTGTTTCATCATGGCCCTTCATGAAATGGGGAATGGACATAGTAGGAAAGCTACCCAAAGCTCCTGGAGGAAAGGTATTCATGCTAGTGATGACAGATTACTTCTCGAAATGGATTGAAGCTGAAGCATTTGTGCAACTCAGAGATAAAGAGGTGGTCTCATTCATCAAAAGAAACATACTGACACGATTTGGAGTACCATCTGAAATCATTTGTGACAATGGTTCTCAATTCATTAGCAAAAGAACAACTGACGTTTGTGAGAGTTGGGGGATCAAGATGGTAACTTCAACACTAGTCCATCCTCAAGCTAATGGACAAGCAGAATCCTCAAACAAAATCATCGTCAACAATTTGAAGAAGAAGCTTGGGGAAAAGAAAGGAAATGGGCAGAAGAACTTCCATTTGCACTTTGGGCTGATAGAACTACTTCGAAGAATGCTACTGGTCAAACACCTTTCTCTTGGTCTTTGGAACATAAGCCATGCTTCCAACAGAGATGGTCATGCCTACAGCAAGGAAACATCTTCATGATGCAACTACCAATTCTGAAGCATTACTACAAGACTTAGAAACTATGGATGAACTCAAGGATGCTGCTAAATTATGGATGGCAGCATATCGACATAGGATTGCTAAAGCTTACAACAAGAACATCATGATAAGAAGATTTCAAGTGGGAAACTTAGTATTGAGAAAAGCCTTCCGAAATACAACAAAACCAAGTGATGGTAAGCTAGATCCCAAGGGGAAGGTCCATACTTAATCGATTCTGAAGCAGGGAAAGGAAGGTCCATACTTAATCGATCTGAAGCAGGGAAAGGAGCATATTGGCTGTCAACAATTGAAGGAGAAATTCTACCAAGAGCTTGGAATGCTATACACTTGAAATACTACCATGCTAGGGATGCATATGAGAAACCATGATCCGAATCACAGGTAGGATGAAGGTGAAGGCTGATATCGATGAATCATCTCCATATGTAAGTACTTATCCTTGATTTATTGCGATCGATTATATTTTAACTAAATATGGTCTAGAAATAGTCCATCCTGAGAATTTTGCAGTACCATCCTGAAGATGGAATGCTTAGAAGACTAGGGAGCTGGCCACCCTCTCCTCCGTTAAGGTGTCTGACACCTTCCTAAGGTTTAAAGGTTTTCAAATTTCACATTGGGTTAGCAACCCTCGCCTGAAGCGCACGATGCCCATGTATATTCTCGGGATGGTGGGACCAGTCCATGTAAAAGTGGCTGACAATTTCATTATATTTGAGATATACGATGGAGCTCTTAAGGTTTAGACATTTTTCAATGTCTCTAATGGTTAGACGTTTTTCGGCGTCTCTTCGGGCCTTGTCGCCAGTTGTTCCTAAGGGCCTTGTCGCCAGTTATTCCTAAAGGCCTTGTCGCCAGTTATTCTCAAGATAATACATAATGGTTTTATCACCAAGATATAACAAAAGGCTTTTGATCCTGATTAAACCAAAGGCCTAAGTGACCGATGTCGAAGGGTCATCCAAAAATAAGATTAAAATCAGTTCCTTATTACCTTATTAGATAGGGTAAGTCAGGTGTCGAACCACGAGGAGTGCTGTGGAAAGTGTTTGGTTTTACTTAATTTATTACTAATTAACTAGTTGCAAGAAAAATAAAATTCGGTTGTTTGAGAATGATTGTGAAAACAAAATAAAAATTAAGATGTAAACAATTGGGGAAAAGGTGATTCCTCCAGGTTTTGGATTCAAAGTGGCTTCAAGTTATTAGTTTTTATTGAGAAAATCACATAGACATGATTAAGATAATTAATTAGTTGATTGTGATAAACGAGGACTAAGTACTTTGATTGCAAAACAACGAAAGGTTATCACACGATTATCAATTGAAGATTACCAAACCTAATTCCTATCTAATATATCCCAATTACTAGAACTCTCGGGAATTGAAAGAATCAAAACTAGGTTTTAGATAAAAATCAACCGTTTACAATCAAACTAATAATCACTAGGCAAAAAGCATCGAATGCTTAGATTGCTAATCTCAAATAGAAAGAAAAACTAAAAAACAATCATCCACTTACAAGAATCCTCCACCCGGAGGAAAAACCACGAAAAGATTAGCCACTCAATGTTCTTGATTTGATCTTCAATCTTGGTTAGGAATTGCATGTTTGATGTTAGAATGATGATTGGAATGGTTAGAATGGTGAAAAGATCTCCAAGAATGCTCCAAAAATCGCCCACAAAGTCCCCAAGAAAAGCTAGAATGGAATGGTGGCCAAAAACCCTATTTTTTATGACTTTAAATGAGTTTCCCGTAGTCCAGCATCGTAGCCTACACCAGTCAGCATCAGAGCCGTAGGCTACGCTACTGCACATTCTGATGTTATCAGCCAAGTGTTTGCTGTAAGCTACTCCACTCAACATCAGCTCCGTAAGCTACACCTCTGACAGCTTTCTACCAAACTTGTTTTCTTCATAACTTTTTCATTATAACTCCGTTTTCTTCACCGTTTGCGGCCACGTCTTCGTTTTTCGACCCTCTTTCATGTCATCCATGTTAATCTTTAGATCCAATCAATGAATTTTCTCCAAAACACATACAACCTTCGTATTTAACCTACAAAACATTAATCTCTCATAGTTACTCAATTCCACGCATGTCAACACCTAAAAACACATAAGATTTAACATTTAAACACTTAAACTTCCATTCCAAACCCATTCCATCACTAAGTCGCCAGTATAATAACAAAATCTTCCTTTGCAGGATATTATCGAAACATAAGTCTTTCTTACGAAAGATTACAAGGTCTATTTTGAGGATATCACACTGGGGACATCCTCATAATGTAAGACCATCCCAGGATGGAATAGAAACCAAATGCAAGACCATCCCGAGGATGGAAAAGAAACCAGATGTATCCTCAGGATGCAAGATTATCCCAAAGATGAAGAGAAACTAGGGACATCCTCAGGATAATGAAGACCATCCTGATGATAAGAAGAACTTATATGTGGAATATGACATGATCAAAGAAATTATTCAACAGAGAAGATGCAAAAGGTATTATTTCAAAATATTTCTTTACAACCTAAATGTTT
>JAUTDX010004325.1:0-32241 GCA_030844895.1 Ambrosia x helenae | reverse complement strand
GTCAAAAGAATTTTTAGATATCTGAAAGGAACTCCTACACTTGGAATTTGGTATCCTGCTTCCAGCAATACCAAATTAACAGCTTTTTCAGATAGTGACTATGCAAGGTGTAAAATGTTAAGAAAATCAACATCTGGTGGTTGTCAATTCTTGGGAAACTGACTAGTGTCCTGGCAATCAAAGAAGCAAACATCTGTTGCAACTTCAACTGCTGAAGCTGAATACATTGCAGCTGCAAGTTGTACATCACAGATACAATGGCTCCAATATCAACTTCTTGATTATGGAATCAAAGAGACCAAGACACCATTGCTTGTAGACAGCAAATCTGCCATTAGCATCATTCAAAATCCTGATCAGTTTTCAAAAACTAAACACATTGAAATCAGTATCATTTCATAAGAGATTGCTATGAAAAAGGCAAGATTGAAGTGAAACATGTAGCAACAGCTAATCAAATAGCTGACATTTTCACTAAACCCCTTGACACATCAACATTTCAGAAGTTAGTATCCATGCTAGGGATGCTAAATTTGTAAGTGTTTCTATTTATTTTTCTGCACATTTTTTTTGTTTTTCACTTACATCTGTTTTCAAAAACTTGAAAAACTTCTGAAAAGAGAGAAACTACTGATGAACAAAACATCAGTATGGGGATAATTTCTGAAAAGTGATTAACTTCTGATAAAATAACCTTCAGAAGTTATGAATAAAAGTATTTATAAAATATTTCTCATCAGCTGTTAAAACTACTGAAAAGAAAAGGGGAACTACTGATGAAGATAAATCTTCATCAGCAGTTTAGTCAAAAAGGGCAAATATGACTTTTCCCATCATCAGAAGTTTAACCTAGTCGTTTAAAAACTTCTGATAAAGAGATTTTTAACCTAGGCGGTTTTAAAAACTTCTAATAAAGAAGATCCAAGCGGTTAAAAACTTCTGATAAATATCTTTTTTCAACACTTATCCTTTCAAACACAAAAATTCCCTCCTTCTCTCTCAAGAAAGCTCTCAAACCCCTGAACCTGCAACACAAAATCACTGTTCGATTCATCAACACACACAAACCACATGGCTTTAGTTCTCAAACAGGGACACAATCTCAGAGCCTACTTAGAAAAACAAGAAGGCTGGTCCCAATACGATGAGATCATTGATCTTGTCGTCAAATCCCAATATTTCACCGCTCTCACCATAGACCCACCAATTCATCCTGAAACTCTAAATGAGTTCTGGGCTAATGCTGAGACAGTGATGGTGGATGATGAAGTTATCTCCCTCAACTCAACAATTAAAGGGAGACAAATGGCCATAACACCGGCCATACTCTCAAACAGACTGGGGTTGAATGATGTGAATGCCCCTGAGAAGTTTGACAACTCTGCTATCCACCTAACCATGACTGAGTGTGGTTATCAAGGTACTCTCTCACAAGCTACAATCTTTAAAAAGTATTTTGAACCAAAATATAAACTTTTTGTTTCATTATATTATTATGTGCTTGAGTCCCTAAAACTGGGTCTTATGACCAGATGCCCTCAACCTTTCAACCAATCTTTCATTCTATTGTGAATGAAACAAATTTCAGGGCATCAAAACTTTTCTTTAATGAGTTGGTGTTACATCACAATAACACTAAGAAAAGGTTTTTTTTTATATCCAAGGTTCATTATGCAGTGCATAATATCTGAACTGGGTAATGAGGTGCTTGTGGGTAAAAATTGAAATTTTGAAACCTTAACCTCACAAGCATACTCAAGGCACAACAAACAGGCTGCCTGGCCAGAAGATGACCAAGGGGAACAAGCACCAGTCCCCATGGAACCCTCATCTTCCAAACCTACTCCACCAAAGGCCAAGAAACCAAGATAACAAAACAAAAACCCACCAAACCCAAAAGAAAAGTTGTTCAGGAGGTTGAGATGCCTGAACAAACTACTGTGCAATCTGCACTTCTTAAAGATGTGACTGAAACATCCTCTCAGTCTCATCCATCTCAAACCCCACCAAGAGCACCAATAACTATCCTTTTTAAAAGAAAAAGACTTAAGAAAAATATTCCAATTGACTCTTCTTTTGAAACTGCTGAACCCATTGCCCAAACTACTGAACCAGCACCCCAAACTTCTGAACCAGACATCGAAATAGCCAAACTTCTCTCCGGGCTAAAAGAGAAAGTCCCATCTACACATGTCAGTCCCCATCACCCACATCAAACAGGGGACATAGACTCAGACAGTGACATGGATGTGGACACTCATAGCCCTAACCAAAGAGATGAGGATGAACCAGGGTCTCTAAGCCCAAACTTAGAAACCTTTGGTACTTTTGAGGCTGCTACTACTCATTTACCACCCAGTGGTGGACCTGAGGACAGAAGTAAAATAGCTATAGACCTCAACTGTGGCAACTACTGATGAAGGCTTAATGCCTGAGGTAGGAAATCCTCTGAACCAAGAACAAGAGGTACATGAGACAACTGAGTTGGGCTCAGCTCATGATGTAACTGATACAGTCCTCATTGAGGATGTAATCAGGGATTCAGATGATTCCATTAATTTGGATGATGTTTCAAAACACAAAACTACTGAATTGACGGCTATAAGTGAAGGTCCTGCACATGGTGTCTCTAAGCTCAAGAAGCTAGTCACACCATCTCAGGTTAAAGCCCACTCAATCCATGATTCCCCTAGAGTGGCATCTCCTGTACAACAAGGAGATCAACCAAAAACACACCCCTCACTACAAATGCCTACCCAATTCCCTGGGCAACCAAGCATAGACCTGAACCAACTATGCAGCCCAGATGGTCCCTTGTATCACATGATGAACACCCTCATCAAAAATCACATCCAAACATACACAGCTGACTTGGAGCTGTCCATGAAGAACCAATTTGGAGTGATACAGACGAAGATGAATGATCTGTCCAACAAGATTGATCACAACAGCAAACAGATTGCTCATCTTCAAGGTCATTTCTCCCAAGCTTCAACTTCCAAAGGTGATAAAGCCAAAAAGGGGGAGAAAATCAAGGTGCCTATGGATACACTTGAAGCTAGAAGAAAGGCAAGAGTGGCTATCCTAGCTAGAGATCAACAAAATCAAGCCAGAAAAGAGAATCTGGCACAACAATTTGGTGTTTCTATTCAAGAGATAGAAGATGCAGAAAAGACTGATGATTCCCAAGGGCAAAATGAAGAAACCTCTGATGGCCAAAGTTCTGATGAAGAATCAGAAAGTACTGAAGACAATCCTTCAGTAGTTGACAAACCTTCAGAAGTTGTCAACCCATCATAAGTTAACACTTCCAAGACTCAAACTGCTGACCCTTCCAGATCAACTGCTCCTATTCAACCAACCTCTACTCCTATCAGGCCTACTACAACAGTTACAACAATGACTGTGCTAAACCCTTCTCCAATCTCTCAATCAGCTGAATTACTTGAGAAGAGTTTAGTTGCAGCTCAAAAGAAGGCCAGAGAAGATCTGATTTGGAAAAATCTGGAAGAAAGGGATGACTTAGATCTAAGCCATGAAGAAAAACTTCAGGCTTATGAAGCTGAACTACAAAGGCAGGCTAGCCTAGATGAGATTGCTGAACAAGACAAAAGACATCAACTGATGTCTTACATTATGAAGAACAGCAAAGTCAAAGCCCATACATTGAAGAGACTCTCTGTGGAAGAGCTGACAAGAAGAGCTCAACTTATTGCAGATAAACTTGCAACAAGTAAAGACACAAAGGCCAAGAGAGCTCAGATGATAGAAGAACTGGTAGCCAATGGTTATGGTTCAAAAGCCTCAGTGTCCAAGTGGAAAGAAGAAAGATTGGTGGACACATACAGAAAATACAAGGCTGCAAGGGCTGCTAATCCAGAGAAGTTTCAAACTGCTGAAGCTTCAACTTCAGTAGTTAGAACTTCTGGTGTTCAAAGAAGACCAGCTACCCAAAGAAAGAAGACAGAGGAAAAAGTAAAGACTGATTTCAGAATGGTACTACTAGAAGGTAGTACAGTAGTACATTCTGATTTTGACATAGAAGAGAAGCCTCTGCTCACACAATTCAGGGATCCTTCCACCTTTGCATATCAAATCCAGAAGACCATCACAGACAAACTGCACACCAAGGTAGTAACTGAACATCATTTGCCAACATTTCAGATACCTAATGTGATGGAACAACAGCAGGGAAGTGAATCCCACCTGAGAGTCACTGAAGTTGAAAACATTCAACACTCAGGAGAAACCCAGGGTACCACCATGGTTCCCTACACTGCAGACTTTGACAAGTCTAAAGTACCAGTCATCAGATGGTCCTTTACTGATAACAACTCAGTACTTGTGACAAGAAGAGATCAAACAAGCAGGGAATATAGGTCGATGAATGAACTGAAGAAACTATCAACCAAAGACCTGCTTACAATCCAACACTTGGAACCAAGGAAAGGGTCTCTTACTGATGATCAACTAAACCAACTCAAGAATTCCATGTTCAAAGGAATATGGAAAATTGTGAAGAACAGAAAGGAACAATAAGGAATTAGTAAGGTTTTGGCTTCATCAATCCAGGGGGAGATTGTTAGGACAAAAAGGATTGGTGAAACCACTTTTGCAAACCTTAGTCTAATTCACTTTCTGTCAAAATACTCTAAGTATGAAACTGCTGAAGACAAAGAATCAAACTGCTGAAGAAGAGATTCAGAAGTGCTGAAGAAGAAGTCATCAGAAGTTCTGAAGTTCAAACCAGACACTTCTACTGAAGAACTACTGAAGACAAACTACTCATCAGTAGTTTGTCATTCATCAGTACTTGAACAAGATCTTTTCCACCGCCTTTGTATATCAGTAGTTTAATACTTTAGTATTTCTTTTTGCTTTATGTACAAGTTCCAAGACTGCAACTTGTTGCAACTTGTTTCTGAACTTGCTTTTGGCAAGGTTCATGTATTTGTAAAGTCTATAAATAGAAGGATTCATCCTTCTGTTTTAGACATTGATTTTAATACAAGAAATCCTTCAACTCTTATTATTGTTTATTTCCATTTCGTGTTTACTGAGAATCTGTCAAAGTGTTTCATTCTCATTCAATACTTAGATTCTCAATAAACACTTCTCATTTATTAGTTCTTGATTCCAGGGGGAGTAATAACTCCTGTTGATAAGTGTAGCTATAAACTTATAAACATTCCGCTGTGCTATCACTCACCAAGAACTTGCTAAACACTTAAGTGTCAACTAGCAAGTTCAACTAAAAGAGCAGCTTAACTGATCCAACAGTTTTTATACTAGTTTTGGATTCAATTAGCCATTAAAATTGGTCAACACCATAAAGTAAGGTTTTATGATGAATTGACTATTTGACTAAGACTTTGACTGTTTGACTAAGACTTTAACTAGGACTTTGACCAGGACTTTGACTGTTGACTCAAGGCTTTATTTTGAAATGAATTTATATCTTCCTTATTTGAGATTATAAATGTAATTGGAAAAATGATTAGCTTTAAATAAGAAAAAAAAAAAGTCATTAGTTTGAATTAGAAAATAAAAAAAAAACACCGTCTTATAAAATGACGATTTTATAAATAGAATTAGGATAGGACATATGTTATGATTGAAGATTTTTTTTTTAAGTACAATGATAAAAGGAATTTAGAAAAATAGAGTGCACGGATAAAGATAAGAATACTTAGAAATAAATTAGACTTTATATCATGGATCGGGAAATACTTTAATGCAAAATAAATGAGAAAATTCGTGAGGTTACATAAGGTTCATGCATAAAACACTAAGTTTGCATCAAAAATTTCATATAAGAAATCGTTAGGTCGAACGAGTTAGAAGTCATGTTCATTCGCACCCTCTGATAGGTAGAACGAGTTGCTGATAGGTAGAACGAGTTAGATAGTTGTTCATTCGACCTTTTTGATGTTCATTCGACCTAACTGTAACACCCCAACCGATGGCGGAAACATCGAGGTGTCACGTAGTGACGATTGTTCAATAGCTCATGGACTAGAAATGTAAAATTTTAATACATTGAATTGAATAATTTATTACAATGAAAGAAATACAACAATTAAAACTAGCAATCTAAACTAAAATACAGTAAATCTCAATCTATGGCTAAGTTCCAAAAGCTAAGAAGTCATCTCATAAATAACCTGAAACATGTACGAAAATAGTATATGTCAATACAAAAATGTATTGGTGAGCATACCCTGTTTTGAATACATATAGTAGATAAAGAGTTTCGCAATTCACGTGTTATACTGTCTACAATTTAGTGTTCAAGCTATGTACAAATGTCACCCAAAATCAAACCTTTGAGTAGAAATGATATCCAAGAATCATGGGATATCTAGTATATATGTATAGTAGTCGCCCCAATAGTATGATATATATAGTATGCGACAAAGCAAGTAGTTTACACATAACAATAGTCAAGTACTATTTATTGCTATGCTAGGCCGCCCAGCGATTAATGATTAAGGTCATAAGTACACTATCAGCGAATCAACAAGTAAAACACATACAAGAATTGCGATTGTGAATATATAATAAAACATGATTAAGTGTGTGAAGTAATAGCGTACATGAGTCACCCCAAAAGTGTAAAACATGAAAAAGGGGAAAGATATACTCACCTGATAATGATTTGAAAATGATTCACCACAAACATTAATTAACAAGAATCCCCGTGACACGAACCCCAAATGGGTGTAGTCCTCCTAAGGTGCTACAATAATATAACACACATAAGAACTAACCCTAGCAAGCCTTAGTCTAAGCAACTATCATTTTTGGGATTCAGGTTTAGTGACAAGGAGTTGATATTATAAGTGTTACTAAATGAATGAATACGTCTAAGAGTTTGTGTATAAGGTGAGTAGTCTTGAATAGAGGTAATCGGGTGTTGTAAGTTGACGAGTGTTGAATATTTTTTTTTAAACTATACATATATGTATACGTGTGTGAGAGTCGATAAGTATAAATAAATTGCATAGAAACAAAGGATAGACTTTTCATCGTGCTATAAAATATAATTCCCCACAATTCTTAGTAATCAGATATTTTAAAGTCCTTAACCATTTATATCTATACATATAATAAACCAAAGCCATTTAATGACATGACATTCTAAGAGGGTATTCTCTTTATTGAGTGTGCCATATGTCATCCCATGTGGCAAAACCTTTATTTTAGGAAAATAACCATTTAAAATTTAAAAACAAAATTAGATTTTTATCTCTAATGTTTCATCCCATAACTTTTAAACGTTAATATCTTTTATACACGAGATTTTTTAAAGAAAAAAATTACACCAAATTAACGAGTGTTTTATTATCTTTCCAACGAATACCATAGTGCTATATAAAAAAACAGAGAAAAAACGACTATTTTTTTACACAAGGCATTTAATTACAAATTTGTTTCCATTTGTTGTGTAAAATTTCCATTTACATGCATGATTCATAAACCTTTCATATGACCTATCTATTTGCACGTTGATTATGATGTTTAGTATTAATAAAACTTTTAAATGAAATCATAATAACAATACTTTTAAGGAACAAAATCTAAATAATGAAATCATATTAACATATTATTATTTGTTATTTTCATAATACACGATGAAATTTTATTACCTGGTTTGCGGAACTCAACAAAATGTTCAAGGAAGATCCGACTCCTAGAACAACCGCCATACGAAGTTAGTGGTGTCAGCAAGGGAGGGGAGGAGTGTTGCGACATTACTATAGTGCTTCGTCGGTGATATCGGATGATGAAGTTCAACCGGAACATAGTTGACACAATGGTTGTTCACAAATGTCGATTTCAGTCGAATGTCTCGCCGGGGTTTTATTGTGGCGTAGTCTTGATCATGTATGGACAACTAATGGTGGCTTGTTCTATTCGCGAGTGGTCGTTGTTGTTTGTCGGAATCCGGTCGAAAAAAAAGGAAAACGAGGGGGATGGAGCCGGTTGTTGTTGGCAGTGTGTGAATATAAAGGTATTATTATGATAAATCGGTTACCAATAACTAGTCGGTCATGATCGGTTACGGAAATGATTAAGAAATTAAATGCCATTTATAACTACTAGTATTGATAGTTTAAAAAAAATATCGGGTGCGACGGTTTAGGAAACAAATTCCGTCCAAGGTTCTTGAAGAAACCACAAATAGTCAACGGAATTAATTGGATTTTTTTCTAATTTGCAGCCTTTGATTTATTTAAACTTTAGCACATATGATTTGTTTTAATTTCAAATAATAACACAGTTTTAATAAAGTTTATTCATTTAGTTTTTGTTCTAATTAGAAAAATCATAATAATAATAATAATAATAAGAAAATGTTTGGCAAGTGTCGCTAAAAAAATGATCGATTATTCAACAAATTAAGATCGTTTAACCCGATATAATAAATTGATCATTTATTATTCCGGTGATTCTAAGTCTCAGGTATTACAAATCTACCACAACGTTACGTTTATTACGTTTTATGCGATTATTATTTTTTTTCCTTTATGTGCCCTTAAAGATGTAACTCAAATATTGGAAAAGTCGTGAGTGTTACAGTCTCCTCTACTTTAGAGAATTTAGTTCCGAAATTCCTTTCATCTCCCCTACTTTAGAAAAGTTTCTGACTAAATGTTATTAAGGACATGCAACAGGATTTCGACTAATAGAGAGTGCAAGAGTATACAAAGTTTAAGGTTTTCTGTAGAGGTGGTTAAGAGAAATATTCTAGGAAGATGAATTAAAGCTTGGGTAAAAACTTTTTTTTCGAAAATGCTAGCTATTAGTCAACAATCTAAGGAAGAGGTAATTATAAAGTAATGGGTAGGTTCTTGGTCAGACTCCTAGTCCGCTCCCGCGTATCGTTTATGCTTATATATAGGGTGTACCGCAGCTAACCCACCACACTCCCGATACTTTGGACTCGTACTGATTGTCTACCAACAGCCTAAATAGAATTACACACCACCCTCATGTACCTGTAAATCCATGATTGCGTTACGGACCGTAATCATCGATTTACCTTACAACAAAAACAAATGCATGCAATCAGGATATGCTAAGTAATCGATACTGCAATGAAATAATGACATGGTTAGAGGTCCTTCCCTTTCGGGTTCACCCTTAACCGGTAACTTCTGTTCACATCATTGGCTCTAAACACTCATATTGATAAACTCTAAGGTTTACACCGTTCCCCTCGGATTAAAGAAATACTCTAATCCGAGTCGTACATGGGCACTGGCTTAGATCTCATACGAGTTATCAACTAGTATGTTCATTGGCCATGATGATGAACAAAAATAATGTATGTATAACAGGGTTTTGCTCTAAACAGGAAAGAAAATGTGAATACCAAATATGCGTTCAAGTAAGTATATAAGTATAGCATAAAATTTCGACTGAAAGAATAGTATAACATAAATCGAGTAAATCGCACAATTGCACACAATGAAAGTAAACGAGTTGAATTAATGCAAATAGGCAATGTGAAAATAATCACAAATGACGTGATAGAAATAACTATGAATAAAAATGGTGCAAGAATAAAATAATGAAATTTACGGCAAATGAGTGTGCACGGAACAGGTGTATAGCCTACTGGCATGCGGGTTAAAATCTAGTAATTTTACATATATGCATTATATGATAAAAGACAATTAGCAACATTCTGATAAGGATATGTCCAATATTTTGTTAGACCAAAAGGTTTGCGACTGAAAGAGTGCGAGTGTAATAAGATAAATTTTCGTTTATCAAAAACGTAGTTTGCGCAATCTTTGATATAGTTGAAAGAATAGTAGTAATGCATGAGGATAACTTTTTAGTAACCGAAGTGTAATTTAGATTCCAAACTGGTTCATTTGAAAAATCTTCGTAGATACGAGTTTACGAGGAGTCGAGTTTGAAAAATGTTATAAGGCTTATTATTAGTTGCGAGTTTCTTCCGAAAACATATATTGAATACATCATATGAAAACAAAGTGTTTACATTTGACTTGTAAATATGCAATACAAGTTTATAAAATGCAAAATGAAACCATTTCATGAATATGTGTAAATCTAATGTGTTTTGAAAGACCAAGATTTAAAGTGACGTGAATGATAAAATCAACGTATGTAATAGATTACCAATATCTAAGAAAATTCATAATTTATCATTTGAGTCTTCAAATGATAAACAAACATAAATATCAATATCATAAAACATTGAGATTGTTTCCATAGGAAATTTTGACTAACTAAAGTAATTGAAATGTTATTAGTGACTTGTGGGGCGTACTTTAGCCTATAAGTGAATGCTCATCCCGAGAGTTCCCAGGTCGGCATACGGGTCCCACGTCTGATTGGGATTTATGCGAAATGCCAGGCCTAGACAGAAAACTCAGAATACAGGCGCTCACCCTTCCAGATTGCACGTGCCCCATCACTAGTAAATTCCAAAACTATAGCGAGATTAAAAACAAGATGCAGAAATAGATCCTTGAGATGTGGATTTCACTCCTAACTCAAAGATGTATTTCAAAATTGAAAACGATTATGGAATAAAACCAACCACTAAGTTAAGGATATCACTCCCAGCTTAGTGGTTAAGTTCCTTTTTGAAGGAAATACTCTTTGAGGTATGGATGTCACTCCTATCTCAAAGATATATTCCTAAGATAAATAACATATAAAGGAGTGAAACTAATCACCAAGGTATGGATGTCACTCCTAACTTGATGATATCGTTCCGTTTGTGAAATACGAGCGTCTTCTTCGCCAAGCAAAATATCGAAAGAATAACGAGAAATAATCATAACGAAAATATCTTGAAAGAAAATATAAGAAATAAGATGAATATAAACGAGAGGACTCGTGAAAGTAAGCTTAGTTATAGACTAGGCTAAAAGGCATTCTAATAACCTAATTCCCTATAACTAGTATTGATAGTTTTTTAAAAAAAATATCAGGTGCGACGGTTTCGGAACAAATTCCGTCCAAGGTTCTTGAAGAAACCACAAATAGTCAACGGAATTAATTGGAATTTTTTTTCTATTTTGCAGCCTTTGATTTACTTAAACTTTAGCACATATGATTTGTTTTAATTTCAAATAATAACACAGTTTTAATAAAGTTTATTCATTTAGTATTTGTTCTAATTAGAAAAATCATAATCATAATAATAATAATAATAATAATAATAATAATAATCATAAGAAAATGTTTGGCAAGTGTCGCTAAAAAAATGATCGATTATTCAACAAATTAAGATCGTTTAACCCGATATAATAAATTGATCATTTATTATTCCGGTGATTCTAATTCTCAGGTATTATAAATCTACCACAACGTTACGTTTATTACGTTTTATGCGATTATTATTTTTTTTCCTTTTTGTGCCCTTAAAGATGTAACTCAAATATTGGAAAAGTCGTGAGTGTTACACTAACACATGTTCATTCGACCTCTAACAAGTTCATTTGACCCTAATCATGTTGGTTCGACCTCCCGATAGGTCGAACCAGAAACCCTAGGTCTGAAAATTCATCCGAAACGCACCAAATTGCATCTAAACAGTCCAAAAACATCACGAAACATCACGAATCATAGTAGTCAACTCTGTTTAATCTATCCCCACAAAACCCTGCCAATTTTATCCTGAAATCAGTCCGTTTTACAACTTACCCAAAAATAGCAAATTATGGAAATGTCGCATCAATGCATGTAATCTTTACCCAAAATGGAAACTCATCAAATGTACCTCATAAACAGATCATTCTGCTCAGATTATCATGTATATGAAAACCCTCAATCATAACATCAACAATACTATCAAGAACAAACCCTAGATCTAGCATAACCCCCCCCCCCCCCCCAAATGGGTAAAACATCATCAATCATCAATTACTCCCAATAATAATCATAAATCATCATCTAAAAAAATTATAGATCATCATCCTATCATCTATCAATCATTCAAACATCATATAACACATAATACCTCATTCAACACCATTACAAATGGATTTTTGTATGAAAACTCATTATTAATGAAAAGGTCTTGTTTAGAAAGGTGTTAGAAAGGTTTTTATCCATGAAAACATGTTTAAATCAGATCTGGACACTTAGGGTTTGATAAAAACGAATGAAAATTGATTAAAAAGGTTTTAGATCAAGAACACACCTTGAATCTTCTCTTGTTTAGGTTATAGAGTGTGTTTGTAGGTTAGGATCTGATAAACGAGATCAAAAACTCCTTTCTACAGGTTTGGGGTTGAGAGAGAGCACTTGAGGGCGGATAGGGTTTGTGAAATGATGAAAAAGTTACAAAGTATGGTATTTATAGCTGTTGTTGGTTCGCACCCAAAAACTTGATGGGCTCAAAGTGGTTTAGTAAAAACTAACTAAATTAACCTAAACTGTACACTCAAAGTTTTAAATTTATAACCTAAGACTCTCTAAAACCTAAACCACACAACCGGCAAGTGTACCGGTCAGTGCAGTATAGCTAAAGTAAGTCCGAGTATCGAACCCATGAGACTCTACTGGAAAACGTAAACTAGACTCGATTACTTATCCTAAATACTGAAATTAAAAGATTTGTTATTTTAAAGGGGGGTTTTACTGAAAAATAAAATGCAATAAAATAAAGATTAACTACTCTGAACTAAAAACGAGAACTGTACTGAGCTTAATTCAAATGATGGTGAAGGTACTACCTAGGTTAGAATCCTACTCATAATATATCGTGAATAAAAACTATAGTTACACATTTTATAGATGATGATAGTTTTTTAGAAGTTTTACTGTTATAAAATTTATTTTTATTTTTTAAAGTTATAGGAACAATAAAAGAGTTCAAATGATTTATAGATTCATTTTGTAAAATTAAATAATTTTTAATGTTTAGTTAAAATAAAAATGATCAAACGTAAATTAAAGGTAACATTTTTTAGTTGTTTAATAATAGTAAAAATAAGTACACATACCATTAATAACCGCCGTATTTATAAGTTTCAATCTAGATCCTTCATCTGTACAGTGGCCATCATAGACTTTTAGGTGTCTCGAGCGTCAAGTAATAATGATCAAACGTAAATTAAACGTAAATAATGTTTGTTATCACTATTAATGTATGAAATTGGTAATAAAAAATGAACTTAGGTATTCAGATCAAATGTTGTTAATGAAAAGTTGCTTTTACTATCATGAGTTTGAAATAGCAATAGCTAGCTATAACAATTTGTTGAAGAAATTATACCACCCAGAGAGGATAGAGTATTCAATGACTTGGAGTTTCTTGAAGAAGTAGATTATAAAAGGATGCGTAACATTAGTCAGAATACTACTTGGAGTTTCAATAGACTTTTCTATTGATAAAAAATAATAATAAATTAAGTTAAATAAAGTTTATTGTATGTTATATGTGAAATCGTGAGTAATTATTACAAATGTTTTGGTGGTTAAGTTTTATCATTTATTACACAGTTCAAGATTGTAATTATGAACTTGAAAAGGCTGACGCAATTTTAATTTATGGTGATTTCATAAGAAGAAATTGAATTATGTATTCAAAAATGTTTATTGACTAAAGTAAATGTACATAATAATATCAACTGTAATAATATTACCACAACCAATAACAATTGTTAGGATTGAAATTTAATTGTTTATGTTCTTTCTTGAACTATAAAACATTAACAATGAAGTTTGATTTTATAATAACTTTTATATATTTTTCTTCAGAGATTGATTACATGTTAAGTATTACAAGCTCTGTATAAACATTTGCTGCTATCATCCTTTAGTGGTTTCAACATAATTCAGTTCCTACAACATCTGTTGATTCACCATTATCTGTTTGTTTTTAAAGTCTGTTATGTCAAATAAATGCTTTGATGCATCTGTTGAAGTTTATTTTCTCTTGCCATATGTTTGTACAAAATGCAATATAATTTAAATAGCATAATAAAAAAATATATAAGATTTAAAATTTTAAGCATGCTTTTAATCCAAAATGACAGCTATAGCCATGTCTAAAACCAAATATTTAAAACCAATATGAACACAAATATATATAAAACTATACCATCATGAAAGTTACTCTGGTTGATTCTTCATAATTTCATCCCAATGATGCTTACTTTCCTTACTGATGGTAATTATGTTATCAGTAAGGCGTTTCATCTTCTTGGCAATATCGTCGTTTAGTGCGAGTTGATCTACAAGGTACTGTAGACCTGTGTTTTGTTCAATAGACTCGAGAATTTCAATCATATCAGTGATGGTTTTGGCGTTTTTCCTCAGGTCTGCAATTTCTAGAGATGTAACCATTCCACATAGGTTTCGTATTGTTTCTTCTTCAAAATATTCTTTCATGAAAGCCTTAATAAGAATTTCATGTGCTGCTTGTGGGACTCCGATAGGGTAGTTTTGAGAGGATGACATGGTTTTGTGTTATGTAAAAAGATATAGACTTCTCGTGTTTTCACACGAGATTTCACCTAGTGTATGTGTGTGTGTGTGTATATATATATATATATATAGGGTAGGGATCATACGAGAACCAACTTTATTGTGAGAACCATGAGAACCAATGTGAACATGTGGCAATTTTATAAATATTCATCTCCGTACAAAACCTAAACTCATCCCTTCATTCCCCCTCTGCCTATTCATTCCTCCAAACCCAAACCATGAAAGCAATAGATCGTCAACATCTCTATCTCTTTCCATCTCTGTACAAATCTCCGGTGGCCGGATCTCCGCCGGAGGCTCTGACTGGACAAAACTTTCAGCCGTGGCTCCTTCCGTCAGGCCAACCGCAACACAACCCCACCAGTAATAATAATATTAATATTAATATCACTCGTAGACGAACCACCGGTCCGTCGAACTCTCCATCGTCACGTGACTCACGTGCGCCACCTCCGACTCGGATCATATACAGAGAAACGACATCGGATTCGGATCTAGACTTATCATTTTGGCAACGGACGTGGTTCATCAGAGGTTAGTGTTTTGAAATAAATAGACTTTGTTTGTTAACTTTTGGACTTTTGGTGATTATTATTATTATTTTTATAATCATATTAAGCAGTTGAAGTTCTTTAGTTTGGTTTGTTTAGATTATGATCCATTGATATGTTTTGATGACTTGTTTTGCAAGAAATAAGAAAATTAGAGTGTTAGAATAATGTTGTTGTTGAAGTTTATTGATTTGTTTGGAGTGTTAATGCTGGTTAGATTGAAATCTGATTGAATTTAGGTATGTTTGAGATATGGTCTCCATGTTTGTTGATTGTTTTGATCCCTTTGTTTTATGATTTGAACAGGAATTGTACAGATTTGTGTTCTGATTGAATTTAAGTATGTTTGTTCTATATTTATTTGTTTTACCATAAGCATGTTAAAGAGGTGCCATTTCTTGATATGTACATGTGAATTAAGAATGTTAATGCACATGTGCATAACGTAGTTGCTATTGTTAAAAGTAATGTTAATGCACATGTGCATTTATATTAATATCATTATGGTCATTCATTCTAACGCACACATGCATATGTTATGTGGTAATAAAAAAGCAACGTTAATTCACATGTGCATTAAGATTGAAGTTTTGGTTTTCTTATGTGTTGTTTATTATTTGTAGTTAAAGTATGGGAAAAAAATTCAAAGAATGTAACTTTTGTCTTAGAATATATTGAGAAAGGGTCAAAAAATCTGCCAGATGCGATTGAGGATGATGACATAATCGTTGAACATGAAGTTAAAAAAGGTATTTATTATTTATTTAATCAATTTAGATTCATATGCACATGTGCATATATGTATATTTTTCATGTTAACTAATAAATGTCAATTTTTAGTTGTTTAAACACACGAACAATGTGATAAATTTGAGAAGTATACGATGTTCAGGTTGACGGATGAAAAACCTATGGAGATGTTGGATGAAGCATCAATGAGGTGTGAAGAGTGTTGTAAGAAGATAAGTAAATGTGGAAGAAGATGAAAAAGGGACAAATAAGCAATATAATGGGACACTGTTGGTGAGCGTGAGGTTGTGAGTTAATTAGAAGTTTGTAGGTAGGTGGTTAGTGGAAACATGGTTGGTTTGTAATAAGGATATTTTTTTTCTGTTATCAGTTGTTTTATTGTGTTGATGGTTTGGTAGAAACTAAATGTAATTATATAATAGAAATAATTGATACAAAAAACTTTGTTGTTTGAAGGATGATGCATGCACATATATATATTGTGGGTGGTCTTATATGGTGGTTGATATGTTGGTTACGTTTGTGATTACTATTTTGGTGTATGTAAATTTGTATGATAATGAAATTGAGATATACACATGTGCACAATTAAAATTAAAACCCCCACCATCCAAAAACATGAACTCACCACCCAATCCCCCCAAAAACACCTAACCCCTTCCCACAATACCTAAAACCTAAGCCCTGAAGCTAAACCATTCGAAAAACCTAACTATATTAGTGAAATGCACATGTGCATGCAGTACACATTTCTTATTTTATAGTTCTTATATAGAGTTGTTATAAGTTTATTAATGTTTGTTGTCATACACTTGTCTTATTTTTCATATATGGTATAATATGCATGACTACGCAATTAACGAGTTTGGGTGTATTTTATATATCTCTTCGCATACATTTAATAATCATTGAATTTTTTTTTTCACTCCTTATATCTCATACCGCATCCATTTAATAATCATTTCATTATAGTAATTGACAATGTATTCAAAAGTGTGATTTAATAGTGAAATGCATATGTGCATACGGTATATTTCTGTATATATAGCAGTGAATTGCACATGTGCATCAAGGATGACGTCATATGACGTCATATCAGCCATTTTTTTATTTTTTTATTTTTTTATTTTTTTCGAATTATAAATGCAAAATAATCATTTTGGTGTTTTTAGTTTTTTTTATTTTTTATTTATTTAGGTTATATAATTTTTTTATTATTTTTTTTAACTTTTTGATAGAGGGGTTTTTGTAGACACCCTTCATATTTACAAAAATGCCACTTGTTCACACTTGTTCTTTGGTTCTCTTCTTAAATGGTGGTTCTCAAATAATCCAAATCCTATATATATATATATATATATATATATATATATAAAGAGAATAACTAGAAAACAAAACTAGACTTAAAACGATTGGTTTTAAAAGTTAGTTTTGGTCTTGTGAGGAATTAACTAACATAGTAAAATAAAGACAATTAGACAACAAATAATCACTATATATCAAAGATGAGGGTAAAACTGCCGCAAACTCACAACTCTCAATATTAGTTAAAAGAATGGAGGTCCACTTTACGTCCGACTGATCTGATAGTGTTTGGTTGGGAATGTGGAAAACACGCATGCGTGGGCCTTACGGGTGCGTCTCCTTTAGCAGGATTCAGGGAGAGTGGGTTCATGGCTGGACAAGCGGTCCTTAAAGCAGAGTTGAACAAGGTGGCAAAACAAGCTAAAGGGTGCGAGGATAACCAACATGCTTTTGTCCCTTTGCCTTTTTGCACCTTTGGCTCATTGGCACCGGAGTCGATTAGGTTCCTGACGACAGTCCAGCGGGTGGTCCACATCAGCTTCTTGACCCCCCCCCCCAGGGCAAGGATTTGTTTTCATTATAATGGGGTTCTCAATCCAGAAGGAGGTGACGGCTCAGCTTGTTGCCCGCCTACCTGATATCCTTATGTAATTTGCCCCTTTTATTGAAATAAACCTGTTTTAGATTAAAAAAAAATGGCTACTAGATCTAAGATGACCTAAAGAACCCTAAGATATGCTTCGGTCTCACTAACATAAATAGGTGAATTCTAATGATAAATAAAGTTCACTAGTTTTTTAGTTTGAATCTCGTCCCGGTCTCACCTCGCTGAGAATGTTATGGTGCTCAAAGATCAAATCACCTCCCAGTCTCTCTGATCATAATACACCCGCAGATGTAGAAGAGTAATCTAATTGGGTTGACTATGACATGGAATTGTAAGAAAATAAAGACAACTAGAATAGGATCACCTAACGATCTCAATCAAAACCTTAACACCTAATGCTCTAGACAACCCAACATTCCATCACCACCCGGTCTCAAGAATGAAAGAATACCTAAGTCATCTAGACTATCAAATCAAGTTCCTATGGACTTTGGATCCAAACCATAAAGTAAACTAAACTACAAGAACAAAGCAGGTAATCCTAACATGCATCTATAACTGAAAGACATTCAACAAGAAACATGTGGAAATATCAATGATCATAAATCAACCCAAGATACGCGATACATCTCAATCAATAATAATTAGATCTTTACGAATACATTAACCATTCATAAATATTCAAAAACCGAGAATTGCAAAGTTCAACAGTATTCATCATAAAGACCTAGGTAGTTATTAGAGTTTAGCTACCCATACTACTAGAAAAAGATAGATACATAGTCTTGAAAGCAAAGCAAAACATAGTATCGAGTTTTGAAACACAAAGTAATAAACTAGATTCTCCAATGCTTATGAAACTTCAATCCTAGTTCTTCTCTATGATTTGAGACCTTTATCCTCTTCACTTATGCTCCAAAGTCAGTAAATCAGCTGCTGGAAGTCGTGGATTATGAGTTAGGGTCGGCCAATGTGTGTATATAAGTACAAACCTAATTTTTGCCGACTTAATTTGTTTTCTTGTAGCGTGAACATGTCTTGGTGGGATCTTTGCATGGCTCTGAGGACAAAATAGTCGTGACAAGATTTCAAGCCACTCGCGTGGCGCGAAGTTTCTTCACCCAGTCTTCATAACCCGCAAAGATACAATTGATCCAGATCTTAACTTCATTTTTTGAGTTAATTGCAGTTTTCGTCCCTGTGGTTTGCCTAAACTAACAGGTTCAGCCAGGACTTAACACCCTGAATACCTGTGCTTTCATTTTCTAACAGTTTAGATCACTCGACCTAACGGCCGTTAGTTGTTCCGTTAGTTTTTGGGTAAATTGACTAATATACCCCCATCTTCTCCAACCACCACCTACAACACCACCTGCAACACCAATCACCACCACCACCACCTGCAACACCACCATCACCACCATCACCACCACCTGCAACACCACCACCACCACGTGCACCACCACCACCACCATCTCCACCGCCACCCTCCCTCTCCTCTATCCTCCACCATCTTCACTTCTTTTATACCCTTTCATCATCTTCTCCAACCAACATACCCACCACCCACCACCACCACCTCCACCGCCACGTAAAACATGAGACTTCAAACATAGTAAAAATTATATTCAAATCAAATTTAAATTTAGAGTCCACTAAAAAGAATAAAAATTTCGAGTCTAATAAAAAAAATCAATATTCGAAATCTAGGAAGTTTCTAATTCTATTCGAAAATTCGAAATTGTCAATCGAATATTTCATATATTTGAGTGGGTGAATACCAACCGTCCGATCCAAATCCCTCGCTTTCTACTAGAAAAAAACCGTGTAGGGCTGCAGAGTAGAAGAATAAATCGAAGAAATCAATATATTTGAGTGGGTGATTCAATCGAAGCAGCCGTTAAGTATGTCAGGAGTCAACAACAACAACGATGAAGACAAGAAGCCCGCCACCGCCGATCAAGCAGCTCACATCAATTTAAAAGTCAAAGGCCAGGTATTATTATTATTATTATTATTATTATTATTATTATTATTATTATTATTATTATTATTATTATTATTATTATTATTATTATTATGGAGAGAGGAGATGGTGAGGAGAGAGAGGGTGGCGGTGGAGGTGGTGGTGGTGGGTGGTGGGTATGTTGGTTGGAGAAGATGATGAAAGGGTATAAAAGAAGTGAAGATGGTGGAGGAGAGAGGAGAGGGAGGGTGGCCGTGGAGATGGTGGTGGTGGTGGTGCACGAGGGTGGTGGTGGTGGTGGTGATTGGTGTTGCAGGTGGTGTTGTAGGTGGTGGTTGGAGAAGATTGAGGTATATTAGTCAATTTACCCAAAAACTAACGGAACAACTAACGGCCGTTAGGTCGAGGGATCTAAACTGTTAGAAAATGAAAGCACATGTACTCAGGGTGTTAAGTCCTGGCTGAACCTGTTAATTTAGGCAAACCACAGGGACGAAAACTGCAATTAACTCTCATTTTTTAAATTTTTCGATCCGGTTCCCACCGTCTGCTCGTTTCTTGATGAATAAGGCTCTTTTAGCACACCTTGAGCAAAACATAAAACAAATAAATACAAACCTATAACTAAGTAAATGACTCAAAATAATGCAAATAATATACAATTTACAATGGATAAAAGCATGGGTTTTGCTTTTGCAACTTATCACATCACATTATTTCTAGGTTTAACACTGACTTAGAGAATTGGGCTCTTGACTTAGTGAATCGTGTCACTGATGCATGAGTTACAATTATCTATGAGTTATGCACATTCTCTTAATTTGGTGCAGAAACATTGGTTCTACCTATCTGGTAGCTAAATCTCGTTATTCATTACCACACTAAACATCTCGAGATTAATCTACAGTTTAATGAGGATGCGACTCTGGTTCGATCTCTTATGATTGGTTATTTTTTTACTACATACTAGTTGAATGCCTGCGCGTTGCCGCGGGTATGTATTTTTATTCACATTTTAAATTGTCAAAACTTTATACACTATACTGTCATTTATCCAATCCGATCCGTGCTTGATTTTTATTTGCAACATTTAGTTACACACATGAACCAAAGAGCCTTTAGCCTACTGGTTACAAAGTGTTAAATAAGGCTTAGCCTTTCCTTGTGGTGATAATTCATATTCCATTGGTAACAAAAAGTTAATCCATTAAAACAAAGTTACATGAATTAATCTATTACTTGGTAATGGTTCTAGGTAACAAAAAGTTAATACATGAATTATATGTATTGAATGGTGCAATTGATTTGTATTAGTGACTTGTACATAAGGGCATAGATGGAAGAAAATGGTAAAAATTAGAGATTTATGCATGAGACTTTTTGTATGCCATCTTAAAATGGTGGTGAAATTACCTTCTTACCTATCTCTCCTCCTTAATAAGGTAGTAGTATTCAGCTTTGAGATTCTTAGCATATATTATTATTATTATTATTATTATTATTATTATTATTATTATTATTATTATTATTATTATTATTATTATTATTATTATTATCTTATTTTAGGAATGTTTTGTCTAGGGTTTTGATGGGCTCCTTAATCTCATAGCCCAATTGTAATTCATCTCCCTATATAAAGGGATGTAATCTCTTGTTATGATGCAATCAATAATAATATACCAGGGTTGGGTTATTCTACAAAGGCTACAAAAAATGAGAAGGATGAGAAACCACTAGAAAATGACATGTGTCCAAAGGATTAAACAAGTAGGAGGGGTAATTTTGTCAAAAACATATGCACATGCAAGTCAAATGCCATTTTCACCTTCATTTTTAAATGTCCGTAACTTTTTTATACGTCATCTTTTTCTAAAAAAAATTATACCATAAAATTGAGCGTCTTTTTATCTTTAATATGAGTACTATATTGTTATACTTTTGAAAAAAAATTCAAAACCCACTTGCGTAAGACACAATGGAGTGTAAAACACAATGAGCACCAATTAAATATAGGGTGCAAAACATAATCAAGAGTAATAAAACACAATAGACGACATACTAAAGACACAATGAATAAAAGACTAAAACACAATGAATACTTTTGAAAAAAAAGTTGAAAACCCAGTTGCGTAAGACACAACGTATGACATACTAAAGACACAATGAACAGAATACTAAAACACAATGAATACTTTTGAAAAAAAGAAGTTAAAACCCAATTGTGTAAAACACAATGGACGACATAATAAGGGACACAATGAACAGAAGATTAAAACACAATGAATACTTTTGGGAAAAAAAAAGTTGAAAACCCAGTTGCGTAAGACACAATGGAGATAACGTAAAACACAATGAGTACCAATTAAATATGCAATGAACAATATGGTATAAAACACAATGAACAGTCTAATAAAACACAATGGACGACATATTAAAGACACAATGAACATAAGACTAAAACACAATGAATAATAGACTTAAACACAATGAACAACATAATAAACACAATGTACACCTAAATACAAAACTCATTCGCGTAAAACACAATGAAAAACATACTAAAAACACAATTGACAAAGTTAAATCATGTGTAGACTAAAAAAACATAAATAGCATATTTATAAAAGCACACATGCATACTATAACACAATGAACGAGCAGAAGACACAACGGAGAAGAAAACCCATTTAGTACGATTTTTTTTTTTCAATTTTAATGTAGCAATGTGGTACTCATATTAAAGATAAAAAAAACGCTCGTTAATATGGTGAAATTTTTTTGAAAAAAAAAATATCGTATGAAAAAGTTATAGACATTTTAAAATGATGGGGGGAATTGACATGTGCATTGCATGTGGAGAGAGAAAGTCAACAAATGTGGTTTTTCTTTTATGCCCTCCCTCTAATTTATTATTAATTTTTTTTAAACAAACTAATATCAACCCTTCAAATATATGATCAATAGATCATAATCCTTCTCACCCTTCCTAGAAAAAGTGTCTTGTGTATTTGATCTTAACCCTAATATACCATAGACCACTTTTATGGTATCAGAGCTACGACTCTTTTAAACCTAATCGCCGTCCGATCCTTTACCCCTCTTTTCCGATTTCTTTTTTTCGTACAACATGGCCAAAGAAGACGATCAGTCGGACTCGTCTGGTTCGACCGTTAAACCTTTGCCTCTTCACCCGGCTTACTCTATCACAAATATACAGAGCAAAGTCCGCATACTAGATGGCAAAACCGTGAGCCCACAGCAGCCCAAACAGCCTTCGGGCCCGTTTTCTTTTGCAGGTTATGACCCATCAGCTCCTTCGGCCCAGCCCAACTCTGCTGCTTCAGCCCCTTCGGTCCAGTACACTGGCTACGGCCCACAACCCTCGACCCCGCCCTCCGGTTACGGTTACAACGCTCTTTGTCCATCTGACTTGAGCGTCGCCTTCTCTACCATGCACCTGCAAGCTCAAGACCCAACATCCTTCATGGACACCGGAGCCGAGGCACATGTTACTCAGGACCAAGGTATGATCCGAATCCCATCTTCATATACTGCTTGCAATAAACTTTTAGTCGGTAACGGCGCATGTGTTCCAATTCTAAAATCCGGGACCGGCTTTTATACCTTACCAAACCGAACCTATGTTTTTCCCAATATCCTGTATAGTCCCCAAATTATTAAAATCCTTATTTCTGTTAGACGTTTTTCACGTGATAATTGGGTTTCCATAGAATTTGATCCATTTGGTTTTTCTTTGAAAGGCCTGCGCAATGGAAGAATTCTTTCTCGCCACAATAGCACTGGGGACTTATATCCATTCACCGCACCAGATTTGCCACCACAAGCCTGCTTCCTCACCACCACTTCTGAACCATGGCATGACCGTCTCGGCCATCCTGGCATCCAAGTTTTAGATATTTTACATCGTCATTTTAATATTTCTTGTAATAAAGACCATAGGTCTAATTTTTGCAACTCTTGTCAACTTTCTAATAGTAAACGTTTGCCATTCCATGCTTCTAATACTTATACGTTTGCACCGTTTGATATAATTCATTTTGACTTGTGGACCTCCCGGTCCCTAGCAAATCGGGGTATAAATATTACATGGTCCTTATTGACAATTTTTCCCACTTTGTTTGGGTTTACCCGTAAAAATATAAATCTGAAACCTTCCCTACCTTTGTCAAATTTCATCGCCTTATACATACCCAATTTAACAGTCTTATTAAAACTTTTTAGTGTGATTTGGGCGGTGAATTTGATAACAACGCCTTTAAAACCTTTGCCCACCAAAACGGCCTTCTTTTCCGCTTCGCCTGCCCTCAAACGTCCTCCCCAAACGGGCGTGCAGAGCGCATGATTCGTCGGCTTAATGACATCATACGTGCTCTCCTCATCCATGCCCATCTCCCCCTTCCTTTTGGGTGGAAGCCCTCCATACCGCTACTTACCTCCATAACATCCTACCTACAAAACGCCTAAACTTTTTTACCCCTACCTTTCCCCTTTACATCCGCCACCCCACATACAATCACTTACGAGTGTTCTGGTGTGCGTGCTACCCCAATACTTCGGCCACACAACCACATAAACTTCACACACGGGCTATTCGTTGCATTTTCCTGGGTTACCCACCAGATTTTCGTGGGTACCGGTGCTTCGATCCCACCACGGGTAAAGTCCATATCTCTCGCCATGTCACATTTGACGAATCTACTTTCCCATATACCATTCCTACCCCGCCTACCTCATATAAGTTCCTAGAAGATGACACACCCGCTCCATTCATGTTTTCCCCTAACCCGCAACCTGGCCTGCCATCCTAACCCTCACCACCTCCTAGCCCACCTCGGCCCAACATAAATCTGCCCAAAACACCCATCACCTACTCTCGTCGGGCTCGTCCCACTCCGCAGGCCTGCACACCGGCAGCCCAATCACAGGCTGCTGCACCCACTCGGACCACATCTGTCACCAGCCCACCTGGGTTTCCTGTCCAACCCACACATACGCCCATTGTTCCACCTTAGTCGGCCCACGTCTCACACCCTTCTCACACCCAGTAGCCTGCCCCAACTAACACTCACCCGATGTCGACCCGGTCCAAAACAGGCTCTCTTAAACCACCTTTAAACCTTCACACGGCCACTATCTCACCTATCCCTACCACCTATGCCAAAGCCTTCTCGGACCCAAATTGGACACATGCCATGCAGGCTGAGTTTGATACATTACAGGAAAATGAAACGTGGGATTTGGTTTCCCGTCCGACTGACAGTCCAGTTATTCATTGCATGTGGCTTTTTCGCCATAAATTTAAGTCGAACGGGACACTGGAACGATACAAGGCACGTTTAGTTGTTAACGGTAAGTCTCAGACTGTGGGTATTGATTGTGAGGAAACCTCCAGTCCAGTAGTTAAACCAGCTACGATATGTACCGTTTTATCTTTAGCTGTTTCACGATCTTGGCCCATCCATCAGTTGGATGTCAAGAACGCTTTTTTACACGGGCATTTACAGGAAACAGTTTTCATGCATCAGCCACCAGGTTTTGTGGACAAAAGATGTCCAAATTTTGTGTGCCGCCTGAAGAAATCCTTATACGGATTAAAGCAAGCCCCTAGAGCCTGGTACAATCGGTTTGCTACTTATCTTCTTTCACAGGGTTTTCGCAACAGTGTGTCTGATACTTCTTTGTTTATCTACAACAAGGGTCCTCAAACGGCGTATTTACTCTTGTATGTAGATGATATTATTCTCACTACATCCACAAATGCGTTTTTACAGGATATCATTCGCTCACTCTCACGGGAGTTTGCTATGACCGATCTCGGTCAGTTACATCATTTTTTGGAGATAAAGGTGATGCATCAGTCTCAGGGTTTATTTCTCTCTCAGTCCCAGTACACGAAGGACATTATAGACAGGGCCAAAATGTCCTCGTGTAAACCCTGCACCACTCTGGTTGATCTCTCTAGCAAACTCAACGCTTCTGATGGGCCGTTGTTTCATGATCCCACGTTATACAGAAGTTTGGCTGGGGCTTTACAGTACTTTACTTTCACAAGACCAGACATCTCCTACGCGGTTCAGCAAGTGTGTTTGTTTATGCATGAACCCCGGGTCCCACATTATGAGTTTATGAAACGTATTATACGGTATTTGCATGGCACTATCTCTTATGGGATTCAGATAGTTAATTCTAACGTGCACTCTCTCGTCGCTTATTCTGATGCTGACTGGGGTGGGTGCCCCGACTCTCGTCGTTCTACAAGTGGTTATTGTGTGTTCTTAGGGGACAATCTTCTATCCTGGTCATCTAAACGTCAGCCAATTGTCTCACGTTCAAGTGCTGAAGCCGAGTACCGAGGAGTGGCGAATGCGGTTGCCGAAGCAACCTGGTTACGTAATCTTCTGCTAGAGCTTTTTGTTCCATTGCAGCGTGCCTCTGTGGTCTATTGTGATAATGTCTCCGCAGTGTATTTATCGAATAATCCTATTCAACAACAGCGTACAAAACACGTTGAAATTGATATTCATTTTGTGCGAGAAAAGGTTCGTGTGGGGCATATTCGGGTTTTATATGTTCACTCTTCCTCGCAATACGCTGATATTTTTACTAAGGGATTATCTCGGGAGCTATTTCAGTCTTTCAGGTCCAGTTTAACCGTTTTCTCAGCGCTCGATCAAACTGCGGGGGGGGGGGGGGGGTCTTAGCATATAGTATTATTATTATTATTATCCTATTTTAGGAATGTTTTGTCTAGGGTTTTGATGGGCTCCTTAATCTCATAGCCCAATTGTAATTCATCTCCCTATATAAAGGGATGTAATCTCTTGTTATGATGCAATCAATAATAATATACCATAGACCACTTTTAGATATATCCTCATCAAAGGGTTATCATCTACTAACTTTAGCCATCTTAGTTCCAAGTTGTTCTCTACTGTGAACGTTGATGTCCACACTTGTAGTTAGCGGAACCTACCTATAATTAGTTAGGTTGCTAATCTTGATGATATATCTTCTATAATATATAAATAAAAGCTAATGAGGGACACGTGGCACTCTATGGGGGCTTCCTTTAAGTTTTTCCCGCTCATTTTATCGGGTCAATTAAATGGGTTATGGATACTCCATCTACTATTAAATTATGTTTTCACTCTCATGTGCATAGCACATGCACTTTCCCCAATGATTTTTAAACGTTAATAACTTTTTTAAACGACATTTTTTTTTTTTTGAAAAAATTTACACCAAATTATAGAGCGTTTTATTATCTTTCCAATGAGTACCATAGTGCGATACCAAAAACGAAAAAAAAACGAGCGTGTTATTATATTTCCAACAAGTACCATATAAGTAATGGTTATAGTTTACACTTTTGTTAGATTAAACCTGTCAAATTGGACAAATATGTAAAGAGTATTCATTAACTTGGATGATTATGAACAGAGCTTAGAAGCAACTATTTAAAGCAACATCTATATGAAGGAAACTGTTGAAGGAATATCTGTTTGAATCAACAATTGTTTGTAGTAACAACTGTTTTAGAAAGATCTCCTTAACAGACCCCTGCCCTTAAACAGACGTTACCAACCACAATTTTTCTTGCAACAGATGGTTGACTTCTTAATTTTGTGTTTAGTAAACAGACCATAGCAGTTGGTCTGCTTATGTTTTTTATATTTTGGGGAGTAATTACAGACCAAGTTTTTCATTTTGTATGCAGTTTTGTTAACTCAAATATTTCATTGAAATTATGTAATTGTAATAATAAGTTTGAATCTTATAACACTGTTTGACAAATTTGTTGGCAAGTTAACAGATATTCGTAAACAGAGTAATGAAATCTTAGTTGAAGATTAAGATTATCTGTTTCTTTTTAATATCTGTTTTCCCAACAAAGCTTTTCATATGTCTGTTGCTTTATCATCAGCTGTTTCATTCATCAGTGGTTTCTAATCAGCTATTTCATTCATCAGTGGTTACGAAAGGCAGAAGCACAACCATCAATGAATGGATTTCCAGTTTTAGTTGGATTTAGTCTTCCCGTGTTTTCACACGGGATTTGTAATAATGTTTTTATATATGTAGGTAACATGTAAATAAATATTTACAATGTTCATTTCCCTTAATAAAAAATTGTTATCTACAACATAAAAATGTTAGATAAGGTAGATCAATGAAATCAAATGTGTGCTTTACAAGCTTTGTATTATAAGATGTGATGCTATCGTTTCATCAGTTTAAATAATAATGATTTCAAAATATCGGTTTGGTTCGATTTCTTAAAATCGTTTGGTTTTGTTTTCGGTTTTATTAAGGGATTGGTTCGGTTTATCAAAGTTACGGTTTTTTTGACCCACATTACGTAAAATATAAAGACTAGCTATAAACATACATGTTTACATTTTAATTTAACCTTTTAAATTAATATTGTTCACTTCAACCAAATCTTTATGCTATTTTTTGTTCCTTTATAATATGTATTTAATGTTAAGTGATACTATCATTGACTTTTTTTATATACTTTCATATACAAAGGTGATTTTAAATTGGAATTGTAGCAAACCAAAATAAAGAAATATAAAGTTTATAAGTTTTTATATAATTTTGTTTTACAGCCCGTTCAACGGGCGGGTATAAAACTAGTATGTTATATAAATGGATTCATGAATCTTATTTCACTAAGTGTTACAAAAGCATAGTGCAATAACACTCACTTTGCATTTTACTCTTTACTTCTTTTGTTGTTTATTAATTGAGAACGGAAAATATAAGCATTGATCTCAATAGCTCATGGCATATTTTATACATTCAAAGCACTTTTCTTTCTTAATTTTTTATGCTATCCATAAGTTTTCACAAATACAAAGTGCTACTACTATACCAATCTCACATGAATAAAGATACACAAGGTAGATTAAAATCATATCAAAACTCATACCATTCAATGTTACGAGGTACCGGTATTCTTCATGATGATTATAAATTAATGACATGAGATACAATGCGAGTAAGCTCACACGTAAGCTACGATATGAATTCTAAACAAACAGTCATAACGAGAATGTCAACTGTTTTAAGTGAGGTGAGTTTGTAGTAGTCGACCATCTCGTAGAGAAATACATAAATTTTAAATCCAAACACAACAATTTAATATTATTTTTAAGATTAGATAAAGACACAAAATAATTAAATTGCTCTCATGTCACTCTCAACCTGTAAGAAAAATTAAGAGATGGGGTATATGTGTTGTTTGGCGGAATCATTTTCCTATACTCTCCCACTTTTATGACCCCAAGCTAACTCATGCCCTCATTTGAAGAAACAATCTTTTTCCATTTTATAGACTTTAAATATTCTTTTACTATGTTATATTAAATAATATGTTGGCGTTAGGGCATACAATTTAGGTGTTAAGCCTGTTTTCATGTTGTATTGAGAACTACCTCATAATTTGAATATTTGATACTAATATGATTAGTTGAGAGAGTTACGATAGGGTTATATTACAGCCAATTTCATATATATAATATAAGAGTTTTATTTTGTCATGCAGTATAACATTACAAAAATCTGGTATTTATGATATTTTACATAGCTAGTGCATGCATATCATAAATTTAAAAGACCTATTTTTATATTATACTTTTTTTTATTAAATTATATCTTGTTAGGATGATTGATATATGTACTTAGATTTTTAAATTAAAAAATACTAATAAAGAAATTGATAAAGATTAAAGAGAGAAATATTCCAAATTCACTCATTTAATTAGGTACAATTTGAATTTGACCATTTTATTTTGTTGAGTGAAGTCCTATTTGAGTATATGTAGATTGGTCATTTTAACTTCTTGAGTTCAAAAGATAACCTCTGTTAGATTTTCTCAGTTAAATCTTATGAAATGACTTAAATGCCCTGGTTTATATTTTTGTTTTATGATATATCATTAAATAAAAAACTAATATATAAATCAACTCGTCATCTCCCTCTCTATGTTTTATGATATATCATTAAATAAAAAACTAATATATAAATCAACTCCACCACCAGCAGCAAACACCCACTGTTCTTCCCCACTCAAACTCTTTGATGCTTTTGGCTTCAGATTTTTACTATGGCGATTGATCCTTGGAAACCCTAACTTTTGCTTCAAATTCTAATTGTAAACGATGGCATAAGTGGATCAGAATCTGTAACAGGTCCAAATTCGAACATAAAAGTCCGATCTTTACCATATCTAGTTATGGTGGGGTGCGGTAGTGCGGTGGTGCAATGGAAGTGGTTCCGTGGTTTTGCAGTGGTGTGTGTGGGACAAAGAGAGAAACGACGGGTTCATGTAAGGTTTCTGTATGACTGTACCTTCTGACAGCCTTAATAATCCTTACTTTGACTGTGTAATTAACTATATGGTTAAACCTTGGGCTGAGTAAGTGTGCAAGTCTGCACATGTATATATGTTGTGTTTGTTTTTAATGGTAATTGTATTTAAGTCATTTCACAAGATTTATTTGAGAAAATCTAACAGAGGTTATCTTTTGTACTCAATAAGTTAAGATTAGAAACTTTAAGGGCTCAGATCGAGACAAGTTTTGATTTGGGACTCAAATAGTTAAAATGTCCAAACCACAGGGACTCAGATAGGACTTCACTCTATTTTTTTTTTTCTTATTTTTCACACTCTAAATCTTGTAATTACTGTGATATTTAAAAAAGTGAATGAATATCATAAATTTAAAAAAAAAAATCTACACTTTGTTTTATTAAATTATCTCTTATTAGTATTGATTGATACAGAAATATAGAATGCTTTTTTAAAATTTCAAATTAAACTATAATAAAAAAGAAATTGGCAAAGATAAAAAAGAGATTTGCAGAGTGATACACAGGACCACCATATCGTTATCATCTTTGCAAATACCAATTGGGAATTTGTATGTTGTTATTTCTTTTACTGTGGTCCTTCACCTTCCCATGTTCAACTACTTCTTGATTATTTCTAGAATTTATTCGCCTTATTTTCAAAAAAAAAATAAATAAATAAATAAATAAAATTGTACAACAATATTCAAAGGGTGATGTTATTTGCACCGGAAGTTTATTTTAGGGTTTTATACAACTCTACTGCTCGTAGAGGCCTCTACGAACAGTAGAGGTGTCAGAGCACTGAAACCCACAAAAATCTACTACTGGTAGAGGCCTCTACGAGTGGTAGAGCTTTGTTGCCCTAAAAACCTAACCCTACTACGACTCGTAGAGGCCTCTACGAGCCGTAGAGATGGAGGCCCACAGAACATTCAATGTTCAGAGTGCATACAGGCGTGTCAGTCAGCTTTGCGACTCGTAGAGACCTCTACGAGCCGCAGAGGCATGGTAGTTGATGTAATTAAACCCTATTACGACCAGTAGAGGCCTCTGCGAGTAGTATAGGGTTAGAAAGTACGCGTTGGCGCGTTAACATGTATAAACTGGAAAATCATGCATTGGAAATGCCAGCTTCCTGTAGAGTATCACCGGTTTATTACACATATTCAAAATGTTCGGGGAGACGGTAACTGTGGGTTCCGATCCGTATCTGTGTCTTTAGGGGGTCATGAGAATGACTGGGCTACAATCCGTCAGGATTTGATGAACGAACTACGTGAACGCTATACTATGTGGCATGGGATATACTCAAGGTGGGGGTTGGTATACGGTCGATTCCGTATACCAGTCATTAGATTACTTTGGAATTGGAATGGCGCCCGAGACAAATGGATGGAGTTGCGGGGCACGGAATTGTCATTTGTGAGAAATATGGTGTGGTTCTTCAAGTATTCCACCCTAAAAGAGGATTATCTACCACTTACTTCCCTGTGTTTTACTCATCCTGACAACTTACCTGGACATCCAATCATATCGCTAGCCTTTGTGAACGACGACCACTTCAAGTGAAACTCTACTGCTCGTAGAGGCCTCTACGAGCAGTAGAGTTCCCTCTACGGCTCGTAGAGGCCTCTACGAGCCGTAGACAGGTGCAAATAAGTTTTAAACAGGTGCAAATAAGAGGCGCCTATCCAAAATACCTGATGTACTTACACTAATGCGTATGGTAAACCTTGAAGTACAAGCTGTGCAATACCCTTTACCACGTTAAAAAAAAAATTACGATTTTAACCGGTTCGGTTGTTCAAATATTGCAGTTTTACGTGTGTGTTTTTTTTTTTTCAATATAACTTTGTTTTAAAATAGTTGATGGAACTATTGTTCGTGAAATGTAGATATTTATTTATACCGAGTGGTGGCTTTTGTTAATTAACCTTTTTTTTTTTTTTTTTTTTTTGTTATTTGTCGTGATCTAACGCATATATTCCATAAAATAATGACTGATACGTTTTATTCTCGTGACATTGGTATTTAATTTTTCTATTCAAAGTTTCTTTATAGATTTATATTTCCTCGCAACAGTAATTAATAAATGACGTGAGTCTGTAGTAAATAAATGATCACAAAGGAACAATTTATATTTATTTGTTTAAATGAAGAAATGTGAAAATACATATCATTCAATTATGCTAGTTAT
>JAUTDX010004324.1:0-35378 GCA_030844895.1 Ambrosia x helenae | reverse complement strand
GTAAAACCCGACCCGACCCGAAAACCGAACTTATGGATATTACATAACCGAGGACAGGACCTGTAAGAGCAATTCGGTTTCGGTCTTACTCGGTTTTGGTGTTCGTTATTAGTGTACAAGAACCGATATTGAAGAAACATGAATTGCACTTCTGCTTTGCTCCATGATTTTTAAGCGTGTAGAAAGAGCTTCCATTCGGTGTTCGGCGGCTTCAATTGAAACCCAGTTGAAGTTCTCAATGAGTTAAGTTCTTACAAATTAAAGAAACCCAAAGAATCATTCACAAAGTGACAAAACATCTAAGAAGTAAGAAACAAACTTAAAAAAGTTGAAGGATTGATTGTCTAGAGCTTGAAAAGTTTTAAGTGAAAGATTATCCATGTTTATTTATGTATACATGGACTTTGCAACTGAATGTGTGCAAGAAGTTTTGAGTGTAAAATTGAAACACTTTTATCTCATATCTCTTTTTGCGTGTCAGCCTCTTTAACAGGACACAATAAAATAAAATAAAGGGAAAATAAATCTAATTAACTTTTTTTATTGTTTTATATTGAAAATGAAAATAATATTTAAATATTTTTGTACGGAGTAATAAAATTTGATATGGTATCTGTCTGTATCCATTCTTTCACACTTCTTTTTGAGGTTTCTTCTCTCTCTCATGTATTAAAAAACTACTAACTTGAAAGTTGAAAATCAATGGATCACTCGCCGGAGGTATATACCGCAACCATGTCGGAAAAACATAATCCATCACTTCTTTCCATTCAACCAGCCAACTTGTTTGGTCTCTCAGATTCAAGAGTTTTGCCCCAAAACGCAGGTTGATTTATAAGTTAACCCACTCGGTCTGGTCTTGATTTATTCGGTTACCTTCGGTCATGACCTGAGAACCGACCCGAACCCGAAATGCAGAGAATATAGGAACCGAAGTGCAACCCGTTTACATGGCATTGGTTCGGTTCCGGGCAATTTCGGTCCGGGTGTCGGGTTTTTTCATGAAGACCCGATTTCTGCTCACCCCCTAACCTACTTTAATACCTAAGTAGTCAAAAGGAATGACTTCATAAATGCATCCCAACTCCATTGTCACTCTATTCAGCTCTTCAGGACTTTGACCCACCCCGTATAAATTAGACTTGGACAAAGTAATTCTTAAACCCGAACAAGCATAAAAACATCTAAGAATACGGGCTAAAATTTTCACAATACATTCATCACCTTTCCCCAATATCATTGTGTCATCAACATACAATAGATGAGAGATAAAGTTCGCCCTTCCCCTATCACATCAAATCCTTTAAAGATTCCCAACGAAATGGCCTTCTCAATTAAACAAGACAATGCTTCCATTAAAACTAAAAACAGAAATGGAGACAATGGGTCACCCTATCTAAGACCCTTTTGAGCATTAAACGCAAAAGCAGGCGAGGCGTTAACCAATATCGCCGCTCTAGCTGACTCTAATATACCACGAACCCACATAATCTACCTTTCCGGGAATCCCATCTGATCCAAAATAGACACCAAAAAATTCCAGTGGCATTATCATATGCCTTCTCAAAATCAATTTTGAAAATGAACGCCTTCTCTTTCTTTTTCTTTAACCATGCAAGGACTTCATTAACAACCAAAGGACCATCCAATATATACCTATCCTTTAAAAAAGCCAATAGAAGCTGATTGGCTTGCAATCAAAAAACATTTTAAAAGTAACAGGGGAACATGATTGCCATATTCTGTAAAATCACAGAATAATGTCACCACAAGATAAGTCAATTGGGGATTTAACCCCACATATAAGACACATTAATGATGTATACCTGACATAGATCTTTCGCGATGATTGTCGCCTCGGCTACAAGTTTCGCCAAAGCCCCCGCTTTGATCGATGCGGTTGGCCTCGAACTGGGCCAGGGCGATAGCAATTCTGTCAGCAATTAATTGGTCTAGTTGTGTATGAGAAGTAGGCAACTGGTCTTGTGCTGTTTCTCTTATCGCAGGCGGCATTTTATACTTCAAGATCAAATACCAAAGAATACTTAGACATGTGTTTAACCTATTATCATGCACGTCATACTAGTAAAATAAACATCCCACCAGATTCGCAACTCATCACCATAAAATGTAACACCCCAAATTCTCGTATTTAAAGTTTTACCAAATGTATATTATGATTTTTTTTAAGTTAATTTTTGAGGACTTTATAAAATCAAAATAAGAGCATTGAGGATCAGTTAAACTTTTCAAAAACTAGATGATTATTATGATTTGTAGTGAACGGGGACCTTGGTGATAGTCACTTTGAAAACTATCTTACATCATAAATAGGAGTATACGTAGGGGCTGGTTAAAGAGTTACTGGCCATCTTGTTCCGCTAAAACCCTAAAGCCATCGCCGCCAACCAGGAACTTTTCTTTTGTTTTCAAAACGTGACCATGGGATTCTTAGCATCATCAAGATCTTTATCAAGTCCAAGAGTGATCTAGGCCACGTTCGTGTTACCGGTGAATTGAAAGTGGGTTCTAAGTCTAGGGTAGCGTTTGGTATGATGGAATGGAAGGGGGAATGGAATGGACCATTACGAGGTAATGAAAAATAGTGTGTTTGGTTGGTTAAAGGAATGGAATCACCCATTCCACAAGGCATTTCATTCCCTCAAAACCATTCCATCCACCCCCCATGTTTTTTTTTCATTCCATCCCTCATTCACCCTTTACTAAAACACCATAACCACCACCCACCATCGTCGTCACCACCCATCACCGTCGCCCACCACCCACCACCGCTGTCGCCACCACCCACCACTGCCGTCACCACTCACCACCTTTGTCGCCGTCGCCACCAACCACCACCACCTAGTACCTACTCCACCGACCCATTACCACCACCGCCATCCAACACCACCCACCGCCTCCTCCACCACCTGCCACCATCACTCACCACAATTTCCTTTACCCACACTACCGTCGCCACCCACCACTATCCACCGCCGCCGCCACCTCCACCCACCACTGCCACTACTCACCGTAGTCACCCACCCACCATCACCGCCATCCACCTCACCAATCGCCACTGTTGCCACCACCTACCACCACGGTCGTCGCCACCCACTACCACGCTACCGCACACACCACCACCACACCACCAACTACCATCTCCGCCACCAACCACCACCCACTACCACCACCACTACGGCAATCCACCTGCACCTTTTGTCGTCGCCGACACCCACCATCGCCGCTACCGCCACATATCACCACCCACCATCACGCTACTCACCACCACCCACCACAGCCACTGACCATCAATTTTATTCCAACAACACAAAGTAATGTTTTGTTTCATTCCCACATGGCAACCAAACAAGACATGGAATGGTAATGATCCATTCCATTACCTTGTCCATTCCATTATCTCGTCCATTCCATTCCCCCATCGATTCCATTACCCATACCAAACAGACCCTAGGTGATTTTCGGTTTAGACGTGGTTACGAGATGGGTCCATGGCCGCAACCGAGATACTCCTTTTCTCGCGTTATTCACGGTTTAGAATGGGTTACGGGGACGTGATTACTGGTCAGAAAATCGATCAACGTTGGGTCTCGTAACCCGATTATAACTTATGGCTTGTTCTCGTTTTGGTGATGGCTTAAGTGTAGCGTTGCATGGTGATGTTAGTAGGTTAATCTTAAGGTGTTAATGAAGTGTTTGCTGATGTCTTTTTAGGCGTCATGATTGGGCTTCATATATCAACCTTATCGGTGTTTAACAATTGTTAATATGTGATGCTTTAGAACCTTTTAGTTATTATGATATAAAGGGTTGTGTGATCTCATGGGGACAATATTGGTGGTGGTGAAGACCAGTTGAGTTTGATGGAGTTTTACATGTAAGGAAAATGAATAAATGATGATAGCCATGTGATGAATGGAAAATTATCTTGAGATTTGGTGATGATAACGATACATGATCAGGAGGTCGATGGATGGAACATAGTTAGACATTTGAATATGGGAGCATGCGTCCTATGGTCCTTCAACTCATTTTTATGGTTACTTCGTCCATATGCTTCGCTATCTGTTTGAGATACGAGTGTGCAATAAGGTGAGTTCTTGTGCCCACTCTTTTAGTTATTGTTTTTCTAAATATTTTTGGGCTGACGTGCATGCTAAACTAGCAAGATTATTTTTATTAAGTCACAAAATATTTTTATGAACTTATAAAATATTTTTGTGTACGAATGAAATCCATATTAACTCATATATATATATATATATATATATATTGTTTTTGCATGAAACGTAAGTGGGCGGATTGCGCCTAATGTGTTATTATATGGTTTGAGTTATATATGTTATTATATATATATATATATATGAATAGACTGTTGTCTTGATTTAAGCGTGGCTTAAGTTTTTATTTAATAAGCGGAATGCGCTTAATGTCTTGGCCATGTAATTGAATCCTTACTTGGTAGATCAAGTTTTATCTTGATTGTTACTCGTTTAGGATATATGGGTTATTATATGTATATATATAAATTGTGTATGTCAGTTATCGGGAATATAAACTGAGCTATAATAGTATGTGATATGCCTGCTATGAATTATAGTTAGGGTTTGAGTCAAGTAGGCGGAATGCGCTTATGCAGACTTGGTATTGTGTGCTAAATAGGCGGGATGCGCTTATTATGGATTGTAACTAAAGTCTTGGGTTGAATAGGCGGATTGCGCTTATCCTAGACGTTAAATATTGCTGAGGGAACAATTAAGCGGATTGCGCGTATTGTTGACTCTAAGGTTATAGTATTTTGTTATTGTTTATTTTAACAACTTACTTATTATTGAAAACTTATAAAACTTGAACTCACTCAGCGTAGCTGACTTTTGCATACACCTTAGATTGATTTCAGGTTGATGAATAAAGGACGCCTTGGCATGCAGTGGAGCTACTCAGTTGCGGTTTACATTTCAATTAAGAAGACGTCTACGAGATTGCACGTACGTTATTTACATTATTTTTCAAAATCTTAGTTGTTATTAAATATTCTTTTGATCCGTCTTGGGAAAACCATGTTTGGAAATTTAATAACTTCTTTTGACATTCCGCTGCGTATTTTCTGAAATAAAATAAGATTCTTTTGAATGGTTACTAAGGTTTTAGTCTATGAATAGCAAATGTTTGACCTGTCGGTTTTGAGGGTCTTACAAGTTGGTATCAGAGCAATAGTTCGAAGGATTCGGGCAGTTTGTGCTCGAACTCGAATCTGGTATGGGACTAAACTGTTACTAAGAAATGTCAACTGTCGGGTAGCTGCACGCCAAGAGGTAATCCTTATTTTTTTGACGTATGTCTATATATATATTTACACTTCATTGGATGCTTAATAGCATGAAGTCATAAACGGGTGGTTAGTGCCTCTACATTTTGATGTAGTATGGGAAGTTTATTATGTAGTGCGTAATGCACGACACATAGGTTGGGATGCTTCTCGTTGAACACTTAGATACATAAAGTGTTAGAAGGAAACCCAATAACTATATTTGTTTTAAGAATGTTATGATGGCTCTTATTGAGTGCTTAATTGCAATAATTCATAGGGGGTGTATGCTCCTGTGTTTTGAGGTAGGGTAGAATTCCCTTCTTCGTTTGTTAATTGCAAACCTTTAAGGTTTAATAGCTAAATGCCATGTGTATTTGTGTTAATGTGTAGGCAGAGTTGTTAATGTGGTCGGAACTTGTTGTGTTTAGGGTGACTAAAGTAAAGTAAACAGCTAATCACACTTGATCAACGTTATTAGAAGTTTACCCTTACTTTACACATCCTGAATATGTCTTGTTGACGGATCATGTGACGTTTTGTCGTGAATGTTTTGTATGGGTTGTGTCTATCACCTTTTGTATTGGGTTAGATAAGATCCCAAGGATACTAGACATTTAATCGAGGACAAGGTTGCAGTAGGAAATTCACTTCTTGCGACCAAGGCTGTAGATAATTGTCGGATCGAGTTATCGGGCCATAGTCTTCCTATTCTCTTGTACTTAATGTCATTGGGTTGCTTTGATGTTATTCTTGGGATGAACTGGTTGGCTACTGTGGATGCTCACTTTGTGTGTAGGTGGAGACTCGTGCGACTCACAGCTCCTGATGGGAATCGTATTACTATTCATGGGCACGATGGTTGCTCATTACCTCGGGTTATTTCTAAGCTAAAGGCGGGGAAGATGTTTCAGTGTTGGTATAAGGCGTACCTAGCACAGGTCTTGGACGTGGGGGCTGATATCCTTAAGCTAGGGGATGTCCCCGTAGTGCGGGATTACTCGGATGTACTTCCTGAGGATTTGACAGAATCGCCATCAGTCCGCGAGATTGAGTTCCAAATAGACCTCGTGCCGGAAGCTGAACCTGTAGCCAGAGACCTTACCTCCTAGCCCCTGCGTAAATGAAATAACTCTCATCTCCGTTGGAGGATTTGCTCGAGAAAGGATTCATTAGACCGATTATCCCACAACGGGCTGCGCCGGTTTTAATTGTAAAAAGAAAGATGGTAGCATGCGGATGTGCATCACTTGATGGTGAGGAATAGATATCCTTCACCGAGAATCGACAGTCCATTTTGATCAGCTCCAAGGAGCTAGTTGGCTCTCGAGAATTGAGCTTAGATCGGGTTATCATCAGTCGCAAATACGAGAGCAGGACACTTTCCGTACTCATTATGGACATGATGAATTTTTGGTAATGTCTTTTGGCCTGACTAACGTGTTGCGGCATTCATGGATTTGATGAACTGGGTGCGTAGGCCGATGCTCAACTGTTTTGTTATTGTTTCAATTGATGAGATGCCCATATACTCCGAAAGGGAAGGAGACCATATTCTTCATCGCAAGAAGGTTCTTCAAAATCTAAGGAATGAGAAGCTTTGCGCTAAAATTCTCAAAGATGCTTTCTGAATTCATGAGGCTCAATATTCTGGCCCATGTCATCAATTCCGTCGGTACCATGGTAGATCGCACAAAGGTGGAAGCAGTGATGAACTGGGCGACACCAAAATCATCGTCTGAGATTTGTAGCTTCTTGGGTTGGCAGGTTGTTATCGGAGGTCCGTACAGGATTTCTACAAGATAGCTCATTGACTAAACTAACCAAGAATGGGGGTGAGATTTGCTTAGGACTTGGACCAAGAGAGCGCGTTTCTTGAAACTAAAGAAAAGTTTGACACTGGATTTGCGGGTCTTACAAGTTTGACACATGCACCGATCCTAATCTTGTCGGAATGGACGGAGGGTCTAGTGGTTTGTTCGGACGCGTCACTTGGGGTCTCGGGTGTGTACTTAAGCGGCGCGGTGAAGTGATGGCTTATGTCTCACGCTAGCTGAAGCTCCACGAGATTAATTACCCGACTCAAGATTTGGTGTTAGCAGTTGATGTTTTTGCGCTTAAACTGTGGAGACATTATTTATATGGGGTTCCTTGCGGCATCTATATCGACCGGGAGAGTTGAAATATTTCTTTAAGCAAAAGGATCTTTGCAGGAGACAGCGCAGGTGATTGGAATTAATCGAGAACTATGATGTGGAGATTGCGTATCACCCAGGAAAGGCTAACGTGGGTGGCAGACGCGTTGAGCCGAAAGGAGAGGCCTAAACCCATTTGGGTGAAGTCTTGTCAGCTTATTTTGAATTCGGATATAGTGAAGAGATCTCTAGTGTCCAGATTGAAGCCTTACCGGTGGGGCGAATTAAGACAGAGCGTATGTCGGGACAGCAAGGACTTTTGGAAAGTAATGGAGACGGGGTTATGTTCATAAAAGGCCGGATGTGGGTACCTCGATATGGAGGGTTTAGGGATAAAATCATGGATGAGGCGCACGAAACCCGCTATTCTAATCATTTGGGGCAGCAAGATGTATCAAGATTCTTAAGAAGAACTATTGGTGTCCAGCAATGAAGTATGAGGTAGCAACTTATGGGGATTGGTGTTTGACTTGTTACAGGTTAAAGCAAAACATCAGCAACCGTTTGGAAAAAAAAAATTCAACCTTTGGAGGTACCGGAATGGAAGTGGGAGCATCTTACTATGTATTTCATCACTAAGCTACCTCGTACGCCCAAGGGGTTGACACTCATTTGTGTGGTGGTGGATAGGTTGACAAAGAGTGCTCGCTTCTTGCCGATACGGGGGACCCTTAACTCCGAAAGGTAGGCAGAATTGTTCCTTCGGGAGATTGTATCGAGACACGGTGTGCCAGTGTCTATTGTTTCCGATAGAGACACTCGTTCTGCGTGAATGGGTTGCCTTGGTTTCAGCAATGGTTGCTTCTTATAATGGTTTGGTAGCTACTCAAATTGGTAATAACAATCTAACCAATGAAGACTATGCTCAGATTGATAAGGAAGAGATGGAGCTTATCGATATCCAATGGGCTTTCGCTAGTGTGATGAGAAGAGCAACCGAGTTCATTGAGAAGACTGGAAGAACTGATCTGACTACATCACCGAACACCACATATGGCTTCAACAAAGCCAAAGTCACTTGTTTTAATTGTGGTGCTAAAGGTCATTTCAAGAGGGAATGCACTCAGCCAGCTCAACAAGGTAACAGGAATCCTTTCAACTCAAATTATCAGAACCGTCAATCTCAGAACCAAGTAACCTATCAAAGCCAAAACAATAACTATCAACCACAAAACAATTACCAAAACTGATAAAACGCCTTTTTCATTTATTTAATGAAATTTAACGTGCATACCGCATTCGAAGATCAAGTTCTTCACATTATGGTGATGTAAAACCTGGTCACACCGATCCGACTGTTGATTTATTTCCACAACCAGAACAACATACATGAAATCGATTGGAAGGTAAACAATAACTAACAAAGATTGTACAACGAAAGAAGAAAGTATTTCTCTCTGTTACCAAGCATGTTAAGAGATGATATAGGATAACGAAGATTAACGTTGTATCTTTCCCGGAAGTATGAATAAAAAAATAATAAAACCACTTTTAGAGTTATTAATGATAGTATAATTAGGGTTATTACTTTGTTTTTGTTAAAATATTTGACTATACTTGGTTGATGATGTCAAGTTTAAGTCGTTGATTCATTTGGAAATCGAAAACGCCTATATAGACGTTTGATTAAGGTTATTACTTTGTTTTTTAAATTTTTTTTAACTTTTTAAATTATTATATTAAAAAAAAATCAATTCAAAACATCAAAAAACACCCCAAATTAAAATTTTGATTCGAAGCGCCTCGCTTTGGCCAAAGCGAGGCGCTTCGCTTTTAAATTTCAGCTTTTTCTGCCCCCACGTACTGACCTCCTCGAAATGGGAGCAAAGCGCCTCGCTTTGGCCAAAACCGATGCGCTTTGAGGGGGGTTGAAATAGAAGGAGGAGGTTGAAATAGACCGAGACATAAATAAACACAATGTTGGTTAAGACTAATAAGTTAATTTACAACGGTTTGTTAACATCACATATCATGTCAATTGGTTCGCCGACTATCAATTTTAATTGCGAAAAGGGGCTCCGCCAAGGTGATCCTTTGTCATCATTCCTTTTCATAATTGTGATGGAATCTCTTTCTTGGTATTAGTTTCATAGAGAATGAAGCAGATATCTCTCACCTTTTCTATGCGGATGACGCTCTTATTCTTGGAGATTGGTCGCGCGAGAATATACAAAGTATTGCTAGAATTCTTCAGATTTTCTACCTTTGCTCGGGTCTCCGTATTTATCTCCATAAGTCGAATTTATTTGGTATTGGTACGGAAGACACGGAGGTTGATGATATGATGGAAGCACTATGCCTTTCGTCACACTTTTTTTTTCATTTCAACTGTGACCAAAGGTCGAGTCATCGTAGGTATTGTATGGCCACATTCACGTTTAGTGGTGTAGCAACTTAAAAGTGTGGCTAAAGGACACCAATATTTCTTGCTAGAATCAATCATTCTATCCATTACGTGTGGCTAAAGGGTCGTAGTGGTGACATGAAATTACTTTTAAGGTGACTATTTCCGTTGTATAGTGACATGAATTTACTAAAAAATTTGCTTTAGCCACATCAATTACAAAAAACTGTGGCAAAAAGCGTTATAATCTAACTATCTTTTCATTAAGTGTGGCTAAATGATTGTAATGGCCACATGAATTTCTTCTAAGTGTTGCCAGTTGTACTATATAGTCGCATCAACTAACGATAAATGTGGCTAAAAACTATTTCTAGACACAAAGCAATTATTTGATTTAAAGTGTGGCTATTGGTTAACATTTGGTCACACATAATTTTCTTTCCCATGACATTTGTTATTATTCCGTCACACATAAGAAACAAACAAAGATATTGTGGCCAACAAGTACGTAAGGCCACAAAACTTTGTTAAATCTAGTATGGCAATTGATTATCATTTGATCACGCATTTTTAGCCATGACATATTCTATCATTCTATCACACATAAAAAAACACAAAGTGACAATTGTGTGGCTAATGATTATGTAAAGTCACACTAAATTTTGTAATTTTAAATGTGGCTATTGACTCACTTTTGTCCACACATAATTTTTATTGTTCCATGTGGTCGTTTTCATGTAATTAAAAACGGCAATAAACATGAGAAAACTTAAAAACCAAATGATATTAACAACAATAAGCCAAAATCCATATAGATGTTTTCAATTTAAATACTAAAAACATATACCGTTAATCCAAGGCTATTTACAAATGATGTCAGCAATGACAACAAAACCTGCATCATCACTCCCAGCACTAGCAACAACAAACCCACTATGTTTGCATAATGTAGCAGTACTTGCACTTTGTCACCAAGCAATTGTTGAAGCATCTTCCAATATATTCGTTTCCATGCTCTTAAAACAGGATCTATACACGCCGACTTTGCACTTTCAAGATTTTGGTAAATTCCACCTTTCAGTTCCAATAATCGCCATCACATATGCGGATAACAGAACCAATGTGTTCAGCAGCAGGTTATGAACACACCATCTGAAGTTCTACAAGTAAAAAAGTAAACACAAGTGTCAAATTTCTTTCTAAAAAGCACATTCTTAACTGTCATGCCTTAACAAAAAAAATTATAATGCAAATACACAAGAAATAAGCTAATACCTAAATTGGTCCATTCATAACTTAAAGGCTCAAAACAGCCACCTCTCATAATAAACTTCTAGGTTCTAGCCAGTTGTACTTTCTACATTTCTCGCAAGTATGGATACACCTTAAGACCAATTTTTACTTGCTTAACCCATTTTACCCGTTTAGCCTGTTTTTAAAACAAATAGAGCCCAAATAAACCTACTTACATGGAAATGGTTCTCAAAATTTTGTTAAAAAATTGTGATTTTGATTAGAGGTTTGCGTCTTGAAATTACCTTGGCTGATTTCAATAGTTCATCAATCAATTCAAACACGGTTGGATGGGTATGAGTAACATACTTCATGTCCTACATGAATAAATTATGACCAACTTTAACTTTAGTATTTGGACACCATGAAATAAATATATAAAAAGAAAACAAAATTAGTAATTACCAACAAGTCGAAATTACATGATAGCAAGGTTTCATTGTACTACTAGTACAAGATTAAACTATCTTATAACATTGGGTTGTATGATAGCTTATATATACTGCTGAAATTGAAACACTAACATCAACATTATAAGGTTAACTTCACTGAAATGACATATGTAGACCAACACATATTGAGAGACATGAATGCAGTTAAATGGTATCCAGACCTTATGGCCTGCGCGCAGCAACTGCAAGCAGTTCACTTTCATAATGAAATGCAATGGAAGAAATAGGTGATCTGTACACAAATAATGCAAACGTGAGATAACAACGATGATGCACACATAAGAATATCCGTAAGCATACGTAGAAGAGGCGTATATGTCCACTCAAAACCTTCAAACACTTGGAAGTCAGTTATTTTAACAGTATGATCACCAAACTGAGTGAGCTCAATTAATATATAAAAGTATTTCCCCATTTTCAAGTGCTATTGATATAAAAGATAACTGCTATTAACTGTTCGATGGACGGGAACACTAATGTCATAATGTCACCCCTATATCAAATCATATTGACAAAAAAATATTTTGCTTAAAAAAGAAAAAATGAACATAAAAATACAAATAAACACCAAACAACCAACCGAAATACAAAGTAAAAAAAAAATCTCCCTGGCATTCGACACATTTTGCAAATGAAATGCCTAACTATTACTATTGTAATAAATAAACAGCAACCTCATGGCCACTACTTCTAAGACCTATGTTTGAGAAAGTTTGATTCTCAAAGTCCATTTCAGTTATAGTGAAATGGGTTAAACAACTTGTGTTCGGGTGCCATAATTCAACCTGCTAACTCACCGACCCGTAAACCGCCAACCCATCAACCTTTTACCCGTCACGATTGACACCCATACTTAGAAGTCAAAAAAATAAAAGGAACATGATTTTAAGTGGGCATAATAATGAATATAATTACAAAACCACTTCAATGTAAAGTTACCATATACCTGTGAATATGCATGCTGACTTTGGACTAACTATGGCTGAATTGGGTGGGTCTTAAACATAATATCTTTAGTCATGCGGTGTTCACCTTTTTCATGAAAAATTTTGTACGTGACCAATATATAGCTAAAAAGTTCTTCGCATTAATTAAAGAGACAAGAAAGAAGCACCTTTAGAGCAACATATTCATCATTGATGCAATTACAACCTAGGGCCAAACAAAACCAAAACATTAATGGGTCAAATGACCTAGGCAATGTAACATGTCAAATAGGTTGGGTTAGGTAATAGATCAAATGTTTTTAGTTCTAATCATACCAATGTGACTTCATAAATACACTTTAAAACAAAATTTAACCCATAATAAAGCTTTAAAATTACAATGTTAAAAAGATTTTCGTTCCCGAACCCTGCATAAAGCTCTTTTTATTGACGTGAAACAGGGACAAAAACAACTGAGATTCAAGATTTAACTCATATCTCAAAGACCTGTTCTCAGTTTTGAGTGAGAGTGATTGCCCATCCTAACTTGCTATTAAGTATAAGGGATTACCTGTCTGACCCATTGTCAAGTTTAGCTTGTTTTTGGTCAACCTGAGGTGACCCATTCTCACTTATAATAGTGTCCAGAATGACCCGACAAGGTCTTTATAATGCCCATGAGAAACCAAAATCCAGCTTGCGGGTCGGTTTTACCAGGGAACCTTCCACAGAGTACAACCTGCATAGTAATACAATTATATTAAATACAAGTTATAACATAGTGACATACTAAAGATTAAAAACTTATTAGAAGTAGCTCAGAAGATATTTTGTTTTCAAATGAGTTGCTCAACATATCATGTCAGGATTGCACCTTGGTAATTTTTCGCTTCCGCGTATCGAATCTTTTTTGTCTTCAAATGTTATCTGCTCATAGTAGTTCAAAAAATAAGGAAAATATAGATCTCAAAAATGAACTTTACTTGAATGTTCAACCTCCAAATTTCTAGAGATTAATCTCTTTCAACCATATTGCAAACATAAACAGCAAATCTTTTGTTTCCTTTTGTAATCAGATGGTGGAAAAACAACATATTATGCCTTTTTTTTTTTTTTTTGAAAATCACAATTATTGTAAAAAGTATACATCTTTGGTTTTCTTAAAACATAACGCATAGTTCTTACTAGAGCATTTTGTTTATCTGCCTGATTTGAAGATTCAAGTTCATCAAAAAATCAATACATATTTCATATTCAGTTATTGCTTTTACATATTAAATGACTAACATAGTCATCCACTCATCCTCTTAGCAAAAAGATACTAATCGTTATGGAAATGATCTCTTCAACTCATAAACTAAAGAAAGAAAACAGGAGGGGGAGTTAGGCTTACAATGATGACATAATTTTCCTCCATGAACGTAATTGCACATTCTGATTTACAAAAACTACAAATAAGTTAGATGATAAACGAACCAGTATATTGACTCAAGCTTATACATCCTTTTGTAGTTTATTTGATTGTGCCTACACCATAACATATAATATTATAAAATAAAAAGCATAATTAATTAGAATAAAGGCATGGTGTCATAGTAACTATGCATACGCTCAGAGACCCATTTTATGATGAATGATAATATTATTGATGTATGTGTGTATACAATTATATAACCAAAGCAACAACATAATATAAAAGTTGATTACTTTGACTGCATTATTCCGGTGATGCTTGATGGAGAGCCAAGATTCTGCAAAAGACTATTATCATCTATTAGCAGTTTTCTTCAATTTCTACTGCCTAAATCCCAATTCTTTATTAGGTTGTCGATTAGTTCGTCTATAACCAATCTAGGTCATCGGAAACGTGACCCTCGGCCCCAGCCGCCGCACTCGGTTTAAGCCGGTATAGTCGCGAGACCTTTGTTGGGGTGGCCGGCTCTCTCACTCCGTAGATCAAATGTATGTGTGTGTTTTGGAGAAGAACGACGATGGGAGTTAGGGTTTTTTATGACAAGAATAAGAAGGGAGAAGAAATGTTTGGTGGGTTAAGGGAGAGATGCAGAGGAGGGAATAACAAAGAGGGAGGATAAAACATTAAAAAGTAAATAATATGACGGGATTTCAATTTGTTTTGAAAAATTGGTAAAAGTTGAGTGGGAAAATGGAAAGGCAAAACTAGTAAGGAAAAATAGTGTAATATTTTATTAATTGTTTAAAATAAATATAAAAATTTAAAGAGTTATTGAGAAAAATGCATTGTTTTTGTTTTTATATATTTTTTTTAATTTGTTCATCGGTTCTTGAGTGGCTTGAGAAAGTTTGTAAATGTAAACGCTATATGGAAGCTTTATATAATCTTGTGATATTGCGACATATAAAACTACAGTATATAACCTAAACAAATACCTATAATAGAGATGCTATCAATATCAATAACTGCGACCCTAACCCGAATCCAAAGCGTATTGAACCGCAAGACCCGCGTTGTTTAGAAAGCAATAGCCATCAGCTTGAGTAGGCTGAGCATGATGACCAAGTGGTCTAACAGTGCATAACATATTTTTCCATGTCCAAGTATATACTTCATTGCTGAAAGTGTAGTGTCGACAGCTAGCAGTGCAGCATTCCATGATCCAACATTCAAAAATGTTGTAGCGCAGATCATCTTTCCACACTTTTATCTGCTTCGAGTAGGGAATCAATATAATGACCCATTTAATTTGATTTATACATGACTTTCTCCTGAACTTTTTTACACCTAATTTCCTAACTGTTAAAGGTAAGAATATTTTACTCAACCCACAAATATGTATTTGTTTAGATTTTAAATATTATAGAAAATCACCTCATAGTTAGATGTGTTATATGTTCCGGAAATAGAATTGAGACCATATGAAGTAGACGTTAAGAATTATGAGGTTACTAAAATATAAGTAATTCAAAGAGATATGGTTAAAACTTTGATTTGTCTTCAAGGTATGTTTTCAACTTCAATAAACATTTTTTTCATGCCATCCCAGTCAAATACACACTGAAAAAAGAAGAGAAAAAAAAACAAGTCTAAAAAATATTCAGTTAGCAAGTAGTGTACAAAGAAACACACTCAAAGCTTTCTTAGAAAAAAAAAAAGAGTTGATGATGCAGAAAGATGGCCATATTCAACTTATATCCTATATAGAAGGCCAACTTTATGAGAATGAAAAAGAATTGGTAAACCTTATACCTGCAACATATGCATCATATTACAAGTCGCTTCAGGGAAATCAGGGCGTATGGCCAATGCTTGCATGTAGCTTTTAATAGCTGATTTAAGTAATCGTCATAGATCACACCACCAAGTTGTTCAATTCTCTGTCTTTCGGATACACTGTTTGGTTTGTGGTCGTTTGATAGTTCTACTGCCTTGCCTCGTCTTCCTAAAACAGCCCGGCAATCACCAGCATTTGCCATTATCATCATCTGAGCAATTCAAATTTAAAATTACAGAAGTACTAACAAAGTAACAATAGCGTTGATTCGGGTTATGTTTCATCACTAACGAGTCAACCCTACATAGCCTAGGACCCATTTCACCTGTCGTACCAAAAATTACCCGATTTGACCCATTAACCAACCTACACATATTTATTATCGGGTCAATGGATTGAAACTTTACCAAAATCTATTTTTCGAGCACATAACCTCTAAATTTGTTTTATCCATTATAAGGGGTACTTTATTCCTTACGAAGATGCAAAAGTTGAAGGTAAACTACAAATAAATTAAACAAACTTCTCCATTTCAATGTGTTCTTCCTTCAGTTTCTTTGCAACGGGTTCAAATGCCACTGCGTTCTTTATGGAATGTCTAATAATGCTAACAACATCACCAAGATTTTGCTGTATACACGGGAGTCACAACTTCAACAAGTGGCGTAATTTTTTGGGTGCCTGGCATCTGCTTTGCTTTAAAAAAATGACATATTAATATAAGTTAATATTTTTTTAGAAAGAAATTAAAAAATTAAAAAAGTAACTGAATTTTACCAACATGAAAGGAAATGTAATAAAAAAGAAAGAAATGGGTAAACTTGTAACGAACAACCACCTCATCATTTCAGCAGTCAATGGTCGTAATAGCCGATTTGCATATGGTATCTGCAAAGTAAAAAATAAGTCAATAAAAAGTAGATTATATGTTATGTGTTCGGAGCAAATGGAGTAAAGCGACATACTCTTTATTTGTCGCGACCCCGCAAAAGTATCTCAAGAGATACTCTAGAGAATTCTTCTCCAACTTTATCTCTTTTGAGGCCTATACACTATGAAATACACCCACATTAAATTAATCTAAGGAAAATTTATATATAAAAAAGCAGATTAAATAAAGAAAAAATAAAACATACTCAAATGAGATGGTAATGTAGGTGAAAGATAAGTAGATAACTTATCCAGTATCAAACATATTGCAAACATGTGTACCAAAGTCACGTTGCAGCCATATAATATTCCAATCAGCTCCATGCATATTTCTAGAAAGATCATCAGCTCGCTTCTACATTTTCTTGGTTCAGTTAGCACCTACAGAATTATGTAGCTGTGCTTTCTGCCTCTTTTCCTGTATACAATCACGTTGCCCTAAATAAGTTTTGCTAGAAACATGGTTTAGAAGTAGATAATGAGCGGAGGTGGCTAAATGGGTGGTTGGGTAACTGGTAACGGCATGTATTTTTGTAAGGGTCAGGAAAAGAAAAGAACAAAATCTTCAAACTTTACCCTGGTAATTGTAGCAAGAACCACTTCTGTAAGACTGTAACCCCTATAGCCTTTAAAGCTTCAATATGATACAGATAAAAGATTAATTTAATTATACCCTTAATATAAGATTAGTTTTCAAGAAAAAAGAGGGTGTATATGAATATGTACCTAGTGAAGGATCATAGGTTTGTTGCCAAAATCAACAAGTGGTTTTGTAACGCTGAGAGTTAACGGTCTCAATCGAGTTCCAAATCCTCTAACAAAATAAGGGCCTTCATATTGGTAAAGCTTTTGCTGCAGAATAATCAGAAACTTTAAGAAAAAACGCAAGAACAAGAAAGTGATTCATATCCATTCAATTTAAAGTGCTAACCAATAGTAGGCATAGAAAATTATACACAATGAATTAGAAAAACATAGTAAAATTTACCTTTGTGAGCTCAACATTTCAAGAAGAAGTATCCGGCATGGTGTCTTCTTTATATAAAATCTTGATATTGAAGTTCTAATACATCAATTTATACTTTATCATTATAAAGTCAATTCATAAATGAAACTTTTATAGTCTACTGTAGTTCTGCTTATTTGATTTATACTTTGATAATTTCTCAGCACTTAACTTGATTTAAGAACATAATATAGCAAAAGAAAAGAAAAGAGTTGGGGTAAGATGCTACCTTTTAGAAGTAGATTACACGGCCTGATCAGAAGTCTCTTAGAAGGAGCAAACTGGTCATCACAAAAAAGAAAGGAATGTCCTGCACAGAAAAATCAGTGTCAATACATTATTAATTCATCTAAAGAACACATAAAAAGTTAAAACAAGTTCATTAATCTATCAAACAATGACACATGAAACCTATACATCCTTAGTGCAGCATACACTTCAACTTTTTCCAAACAACTAAAAGGCTATAATTGGTAAGCGAGTGAACTTAGGGGCAAACGATTTGATACGATTCTACATCATCTATATCAAGGGATTTATATCAATAGTTATATGTTATGTGTAGAAGGGGTATAATAGGAATGTTCTAGAATATGTTAGTTGGTATTAGTATAAATAGCCATGTAATAAGCTAGTAAGGATAGGGAATTAGTTGGTTAAGTGTGTGAGGCTCCTGCTTGGCAGTGAGAGAGGGCATAGCCCTGGAACCCCTTTTGTATTTTCTGTTTGTTTATATAATATAGTTTTCCCGCCATTTTATCATCTTCCCTGTTTCCCGCCATTTTCCCTTATTAATCCTGTCAATTACTGTTCCATTCACAGCCATTATTCACACACACAGATCTGAACACCCATCATTGGTCCGACCTGCCCTCCCTCTGCTCTTTCTAATCCATTTTAAGTCCTGTTTCTCAGATCTCTATCCTCTCTCTATTCCGATTCACTTTATTATACTGTTTCCTTTCTTTCACTTTCTGTTTTAGTCATGGTAAATCAGTCTTCTCGTTTGGATACTCATGAGCAACAGATCCTGCAACTTCAAGCTGATGTTACGGAGATCAAGGCATCTCTATTATCGCTGAATGAAGATCGTGTGGAATCTGCAGAATTTCGTAAGGTTGTTATGAATTGGATGAAATCACAGGAGAAACGTCACGATGAAGGTTCGTTGGGTTCTGGACTGCATGATGTCGGTTTTTCCGGATCTGGTTCCAGATCTGGTCCAGTTGATTCTCCATCAGGTGTACCTTGGGCTGTGAAGAAGGTGAAGTTGCCTGAATTCTCTGGTTTTGATCCTCAAGGATGGATCCAGAAGGCAAATCTGTTTTTTCGATCTCAACAATACTTCTGATGCTGCTCGAATACAACTGGCTCAATTGAGCATGATCGGTGTCGCTCAACATTGGTTCACTATTATAACTCAGGTTCGACCGTCTCTCTCTTGGCTTGAGTTTCAATCGGAATTGTTGCAACGTTTTAGTGGCTTGGAGATTCAGAATCCGTACGAACAATTAGCTACGATTCAGCAGGCTGATTCGATTTATGATTACATAGACGATTTCGAGTATTTGTTGTCCTTGGTCCCTCGGTTATCCGAATCTCAGGCGTTGGGTTATTTTGTTGCTGGACTGAAACCGGATGTGAAACAGTGGGTCAGATTGCATAGGCCTACGTCTAGATTGGATGCTATGTATTTGGCCAAGGATGTGGAATCCATGTTACGTCCTTCTGGTACACCATCGCTTACTCGTTTTCGTTACCTTCAGCCATTTGGGATGCAGACCTCTGGGATGGGGGATGGGCTTTTCCGTTCGGAACATCCTGAGCGCCAATCTCTTGCCCATCCTATCACCCCTACTCCGGTTTCCACATGCCACTCCAACTCTACTCAAACTAGTTCCACATCCAAAGCTGTTGTTCCTCATTCTTCTTCTATGGGTCAGGTTTTTCAGCGAGATAATGGAGTTCGTTCACTTTCTTGTACTGAGTGGGAGGAGCGTAGGAAGAAGGGATTGTGCTTTCGTTGTGGTCAATAATATGGCCCTGCTCACAAATGCCCTGAGGGTTCCCTCCGGGTTTTGCTCTTAGGTGAGGATGAGTATTCTGCTGTTGAGGGTACCAATTATATGCTGGACACTCAGGATTTACAAGCTGGTTTGCAGACATGAGGTTTTCGTGATCTAAACAGTTCCATTTCAAGTCTTGAGGACAAGACTTAATTGAAGGGGGAAGTAGTGATACGATTCTACATCATCTATATCAAGGGATTTATATCAATAGTTATATGTTATGTGTAGAAGGGGTATAATAGGAATGTTCTAGAATATGTTAGTTGGTATTAGTATAAATAGCTATGTAATAAGCTAGTAAGGATAGGGAATTAGTTGGTTAAGTGTGTGAGGCTCCTGCTTGGCAGTGAGAGAGGGCATAGCCCTGGAACCCCTTTTGTATTTTCTGTTTGTTTACATAATATAGTTTTCCCGCCATTTTATCATCTTCCCTGTTTCCCGCCATTTTCCCTTATTAATCCTGTCAATTACTGTTCCATTCACAGCCATTATTCACACACACAGATCTGAACACCCATCACGATTCTTCTAAGGGTTTCCATGATCAACATGACCATCAACTGCCAGTGGATCGATATGTTTGGCTAACTCAAACAACTTAAAGTTCAACTAAAAAAAGAATTACCCAACTCTTTAACTTGAACAACAACTCAAACAAATAAATACAATACCATCATGACATCATCTAAAAATGGTTTCAAAGTGAGGTTTTTTCCTTATTAGGAGTATAGCACAAAATTTTATGGTTTTAAAAACTGGCCAGACTAAATAGGATTTAATAATTATTCCTGAAAGCCTAACAGATTAAACAGAAGTTGCAGGGCTGGTAGTTGTTCAAGGAGCTCAAGATGGGTTAAAGGTTGTTTGTATTTATGTATATTAATTAGACTTTTAAAGTATATACAGACAGTTTTAGTATCACCACATATAGTAATAGAGATGAATGTCAACGATTTGCATATTTATATTGTACACTAATAATTTCCTTAATGTGGTATTCATGTATATCCTATTTAGGTTTCAAGATGAGCAACTTTATACGTACAAAACTACATGTGTCTGGGTTAGTAGTTGATCGAAAACGCAGTTTAGGCCAACAAAATATTTGGTGAGGCGATGATGGCTTGGAGTTATCGGAATGTCGCCAGTATGAATGGAGATGGCCAACAAAACCTAGCAGTAGCTAACAAAAAGAAAGTGGGTCAAACTATGGAGCTACTAAACGATTGATCATTTATTATTAAAGGAACTAACCAAATAGCTTATCAATGTGGTGACAGTGCTTCACGGTCTATTGTGACTCTGAACAAACAAACTACAGGTGAATCGGACCGGTACATGCCAAATACTGGAAAATCATATAGTGGGGCTATGTTCTCCTCCTAAATATAAGAAAAGATTCATTTATTGATGACTATGAAAAGGTATATTAACACATTTAAATGGTATTTCACCAACTCTTTGTTGTTACTTTTTACCAGATAAGAAAACATAACTTGAATACACACGTGGACAACTAAATGGGTCAAAATTGCATTTGTGCTTTATGAGAAAGCAAGAGACTTGATTTGAGACCTTAGTTATGCGACAAGCTAAATGTATGGTGTCAATCCCAAGCTTTTTAATCCCCAAACACCGTGTTGGATTGGTTTTGTTTTCTGGAAAAAAAAACAAAAGAAAGCAAGCAAAATATTTTTGTGTTATATATTCATTAAAATCAACAGGATGTCTAATGTAAAACTCACTTGTTCACCAACAATGTTTAGATCCATTCTTAAGCAACCTATCAAAATGAACATGAAGAATTTGTATATAAGATCAAAAGATTATCATACACTTACTTTAAATATCCCTTTAGACTAATCGACTAATCACCTTTAAGTAAATCTATTTGAGATTGCAACAATTCACTGGCATGAAAGGCTTCCCTTCTGCATTTTGTTTCTGAACCTGGTCCATAAGCACATTGACCCCTACATCCAATAGAACAAACTTGAATACACATATGTCACATGGACCAGCTCGATAATTCGGGTCAGCTGAACTAAGAATGCCCATATACCGCTTTTGGAGGGCAGAACACCAAGAACTACAGTCTCGCCACTGAACAAATTTGCATTTACCATATCCCAAAGCACTTCAAGCCATGGGATTCGGTCTTCGTCTGACAAAGGAATCCCCTTCTTCATCTTTTCCGTTTTCTTATATATATTTCTATTTTCACAAATGACCACGATCACCACTGATATAAAAAATGTGTAGCAAGAACCCATTTGGGAAATTATTACCTTTGTTTGTTTGTGGATGGAAATTATCAGCATCAATAAAGCTAAGTTTAGTTCTACATAACCCATGAAAATTAAGAGTTTTTACAAAGAATTTCAATCAAATCATATGAAAAAGAACACTATGACCACAAAGGGAATACATAAAACAACACAATCATAAAAAAACCCTCACGATATTCCCGCATTACTAACTCACTATATGGGTGCATAAAATTGCAATGAAACTGATCAAATAGAGAAAGAACATGAGTCATAAAAGAGTTACTAGAGACAAATATAAATGTGGGAGAAGATGAGAAATCGTACTGTAATAAACACAATTGAAGGGCAATTGAATGGATACTTTAACGCAGGAAATGATGAATGTGACTGATGATCACCTTAACACTATGTTCCAGAGTTTAAAAATAGAAGGAAAGGAAAGGAAGCGGAAAAAAAGGGGAACAATTTTGTGTTCCAGACTTTCATTAAAGGAAAGAAGTGGAGAGAAGAGGAAGGAAAATTCCTCCAAATAACAATCCTTCCAAATTGGAAGGAAGCGGAAGGAAGGGAAAGTAAGAAAAATTTTTAAGTATATCATTTAACAATTTACCCTCTCATTTAACCTATAATAAAATCTTACATGGGTTATAATCGTAAAATATACGTTTCTTTTCTCTTCCTTTCAACTCGGGAACACATAAAATCTTTAGTTTCTTTTCTTTTCCTTTCAACTCGGGAACACGAATAAAATTATATATTTTTCTTTCTTTTCTTTCCTAATATCCCTTTCTCTTCTTTTCTTTTATTTAGTAAACTCGGGAACACAGCGTTACAATGTAGGGGTTTCAAGAAACCTCAGTGTTTGAAGAAGCTTAGTAAACGATTGAATGAGAAGGGTAGGAATGGAATAATGAGGGTAGTATGGTAGAAGTGTCTTGATATTGTAAAGGAGAAGGTGGGTAAAATGTCTACATTACCCTCTTAAGTGTCTTAATTGTCACTAACATCCCAATAATACCCTTAAATTTCTTGCTTAAATATGTTGTACATGGTGTTTCTTAAGTTGTATGGAAATATAAATGACTATGTTGGCCATCACTCCTCCTTAATAAGATAATATATATATATATATATATATATATATATATATATAGGCTATATATCCTATAGAAACCTCCTTGAGTTGGAGAATCCCTTGAAACCCATCATATGGACACTAGCCTTCCACGTATGCTTCCATCTAGTCTTTTGTCTTTTGTTTACAAGGGCATTTTTGTAACTACACAACTATCCATCAAGTGTGTTGACATTCCTTTTGACATCTCCTGACAAACACTTTATTTGCTTCCTTTTCCAACCTTCCTTTTGTACGATAATAAGGCCATAACATATCCCCATAACATAAGCCTTTAGATAGTATCTTATTTTCAGTCAAAGCAGATCTTCACCCATCTTCTCTCAAACTTTCCCTCCAAACCTACATCTTTCTTCAATTTAATGTGTAGCCATTAATGGGTTCTTCATCAATGTTTCCACCTTCCATCAATCCAAACCCTCATTTAATGGACGAGGACAGTGATACTGGTTCGCCCACCCACCTCGTTCCTCATAATCTTGATTCTGCTATAGAATTTAATGAACAAGCCAACCAGATCGTACCACGAAACCTTCTTTCTGATTTCGAAGTTAATGAAGATCCCATAACTGTTGTGTTAAACCTGCCAGGTTACAAGTTTTGTTTTACACTTAATTATTTCATTTATGACCTTTTTTGTGTTATGTTTTTAATGTTTTAATGTTTTTTTTTTCTTTTTTCAGCAGATAATAACCCTGTTGACAGTAGATCCGTTAATCTGGACAATGATGCTTTTGTGTCTTATGATGTTCCAGGTTTTGTTTTTTTTCCAGATCAGTTTTTTTGTTTTTGTTCTGTTTGTTACATTATATTTGTATTTTAGGTTTTTTTTTCACAATTGTAGGTAGCATTAGCCGTTTTAATATGTTGTTTTGTTGTTTGGTTTTATGTGGATTTGTTGATATTTGTGTTCTTTTGTATACATTTAACTAGTTTTTGTAGATTCAAGCATTTGGGTTTTAAATTTTTTACTTAATGACTCCATGGATGACTCCATAACCTACTTTTGTTTTTTCCACTTTTTTTAACCTGTTTATCTTAATATAATTTTAGATATTTAATAGTAGTTAATGAAGGTTGGACTATGGATGGTTGGACTATATATCTTTTAATGAAACTTTGACTATAAATCTTTTAATGAGCATACCATAGAATGAAACCTGGACAACTTTGACTATAGATTTTTCTATATATGGTACACTTGTATTAATGGTGAACGAATTTTTACTTGTACATAACTGACATATGTTCCTTGGATGCCTATGTTCCTTTATCTTAAATAATAAATCTTTTCAATAAGTGACATACGAAATTTGTCTTTTGTTTTGTGTTTTTTGTTTTGGTACAAATAAAGATTTGTTCTATTAGGCTGTTCTATTATTGTCTTATCTACATTTTTATACTTTTCTTTATTTAAATGTTTTTTCCTGTGTATATTTTTTTTTATTAGTTGTTAATGTTTTGATGTCCCAAAATCTCCCTGCTGGTGAAATTGTTACTTATGTTACCATATAAACATGGTTTTCCTGCTGTTAAACGCTTTTGTTTTATTAACTTTCCTACTCTTTATATCGTTCCAAACATGCTTTTACTCCCTCTTGTGTTTATTTTTATAGGAATGAACCAGCCTATCGCTTTTGTTTTTCAAACGCCTAATGGAACTCGCCTTTGGACTCCCAATGTTGATTCCAAGGACAAGCCTATTGTCGGCCGTTCATTTGACAGTTTGGACGATGCTCATATGTTTTATGGATCTTATGCTGAGAAAGCTGGTTTTTCAGTTAGGAAAAACCAATCGAAAGTATGGAATGGTGTTATTACTCATAAGTATTTTCGTTGTAATAAAGCTGGTAAACCTCAATTGAAACGTACGTTTGACACCTTAGTCGATGATTCGCTGAAGTTTCGTCAAACTACATTTACACTAACTGATTGTGATGCGCACATATGTGTCATGTTATGCAAAGGATCTGGCTGCTATGTTGTCCAGAAGTTTGTGGAGAACCATAACCATGCTCTTGTTGACACATATAACCGTGATCTTACCAAGTCTGGCCGTAAGCTTAGCTTTTCTGCGAAGCAGTTTATTCATCAGATGAGTTTGAACAAGATTGGGCCTGTCAGAGCTCACAGCTGCTATGTTAGCATGAAGGGGGGTCATCATAATGTGCACGGCACACCAGTTGATTTTAAAAACTTTTGTCAAAAAATGAGGATTTTCATTGGAGAAAGAGATTCTCAGTTGGTGCTCGATCGTTTGCGTGATCGTTTTGATAGTGTACCTGAATTCTTTTATGATTTCGTGGTTCAAAATGGTCAACTTCAATCTATATTTTGGGCTGATGAAATTTCAAAGCTGAACTACAAAGTTTTTGGTGACGTTGTTGCATTCGATGCAACTTATCAAACCAACAAGTAAGTTGTTTTTACCCTATTCCAGCTGCCTTTTTTTTATCATTTACTTAACATAGTGTTACATATTTTGCATTTATGTGCATACTCTTTTTCTTTACAGGTACAATATGATATTTGTGCCTTTCACTGGTGTGGATTACAACAAACAGTGTGTCACTTTTGGTGCTGGTCTGCTATTTAGTGAAACCATTGAATCTTACAAATGGTTGCTGCAATCTTTTCTGAAAGCTCATGGAAAGCAACCCGCATTAGTCTTAACTGATCAGGACCCGGCAATGAGGCAAGCCATTCTTCAAGTCTTTACTGAATCTCGTCACCGCCTTTGCATGTGGCATATTATGAAGAAGTTACCTGTCAAGGTACTCGTTGTCTTTTATTTATTCAGTTTTATTGCTCCAACGTGCATGGTTATGTTTTAATAAATTACCATTTTATGCAGATTTCTGGCGATTTGTTACAAAACTCTGATTTTAGACAATGCATCCATCGTTTGGTATGGAATGTTTATATCAAGCCTTCTACGTTCGAGAGTCGTTGGGCGGAGATGTTGGGTAATTTTGGTTTGGAAGATCACTCTTGGTTGAATGAAATGTACGAAATTAGGGATCGTTGGGTACCTGCTTACTTTCGTGAGATCCCTATGTGTTGCTTGATGAAAACTACTTCCCGTTGTGAGAGTTCGAATGCCTGTTTCAAAGTTAACTCTACAAGCGCGAATACGCTAGTTCAGTTTATGTTGTGTTATGAAACCAGAATTGATGCACAGAGATATCGGCAAAGACTGGCTGAGTATAAAACCTCTTCTACACAATTTCCAAATTCTACCAGTTTAGCTATTGAGAGACACGCTTTTGATCTCTATACGCATTCGATTTTTATGGAAGTACTCAAAGAGATTGCTAAGGGAAAGGAATGTTGCTATGTCTCAAACACCAAGACTGTTAACGACATTGTGGTTTTTTCAGTCACTCACCTTGATCGAATGAATGGTTTTGTTAATGTATTTGAGGTATGTTTTTTTTAATATGTTGATTCATTTCCCACTAATCAATATGCCTCCAGATTTTCTAGATCTATGCCTTCAGTGATTTATGAACTTTTTATTTTTCTGCACAGGTGAAGTTTAATCCGTTTGATGAGTCTGCTGAGTGTTCTTGTCGGGGATTTATCCGTATTGGGTATTTGTGCCGTCATGTATTCTGTGTTTATCGTGTAAAAAATGTTCAGAAAATTCCAGCGATGTATGTTTCTGATAGGTGGCTACGCGATGCACTGCCAAAGCGGGTTTTTTCTATTGAGAATCGGTATGGTGTTGACCTCTCACCACCAGCTGTTTTGCGTAACCAGATTTTGGATTTGGTTACTGATTGTGTCGATGTTGTCCGGACTGACACCGATCTGCTATCCAACTTGGTCGATCGTTTGAAAGCTATCAAAATTAACCTTGTTGATCATTGGTCTATTGAAGCTCCTGTTGTTGAATCGAATGAAGCTGTTGTGGAAGAGTTGGTTGGGCAACCAATGGATGTTGAGATCTCATGTAACAATCCCGAGGTTGTTCGTACTAAAGGTTGTGGAAGGAACCGTCGCCTGAAATCTGTTATTGCTGAAACAAAGGCCGCGAAGCCCCCGAAAGCTCCAAGGCTCTGTCGCACTTGCAATAAATACGTGATAAACCATGACTCTCGTAATTGTAGGAAGATGTCAGGTGGTGCCGCAGACTCATCCGCTGGTAGCTCCCAAAGCCAGGACGCATCTCCACCCACTTAAGGATACTATTATCGACTATCACTAAGCCATCTTATCTTTTTTGGAAAGTATGTTTTCACTAACTCTGAATACTTTGTTACGTCTGTAACATTTTGCTACTCAGTATGTTACGTCTGTAACAATTGCTACTGTATGGTGTTGTCTGTGCTCGTTTTTTTGGGCTTAGTATAGTCTGGTTAATCCTAGTCTGGTTATTATCTTATGTTGGATTATTTGTGTTTATTTTTTAAAGTTTGTTTTATGTTTGTTATAAATGTTTTTCCAAAAAAAACCACAACCACACACACTATAGAAAGATCTATCTTTTTATTTAATAAACCTTAATATTGGTTTATAACATACATATTAAAGTTCTACATAGAAGCAGTTTGTTGTTAATCCTTGTTGTTAAACCACACAAACTGTTAATCTGGAAACATTCGTCAACATCATTTTCACCACGTTAATTTTAACACAAACATACTACATCTTGAGTTTCCGAAGAAAATCCGAGCTACGCCCAAATGACCTTTGACAATAACAACGCGATCACCAAACACCATATTATTGTATTCTTTCGTCGCAATTCAGTCCTGACAGAAGTAACTTCTTGTTCCAGCCTATTCTTCGACCTTAGCAGCCCCGGTATTATCATTTTCGAGCGTTGGCACATCGGGGGATCAAGCCAGTTGAAGTACTGGCAGGGGTTATTCTGTTGTTTACATTAGGCAAACTTTTTAGTATCAAAAGTTTTTTTGGGCTAATCTATTAATTACTAGCATAAAAATAATAAAAAAAATTAAGTTTTTGCCAAACCTCTAATGGACAAGTGTAGAATCGTCTTCCTGGGTTTTCATTTGTCCATGAAGTTTTTACAATTGCTTCCAAACCACAATGGCACATCTCCATGAGTGTAATTTTTTGACAAAAAGAAGGAGAAGCAATTTATTTTTAGTAGGATATATTTTGAAAAGTTCTAGTGGGATGTGCAAATATTTATAGTCTATTTTGACACTTTTTGGATTGTAGTCAATAAAAGTAGGTAGGTGAAAGTTTAATAATTCAAGCATAGTACATGTCACGTGGGTTTGAGTTTTAGGTGAAGCCAAAAGAAATCTATTTTTTTTGTTTTGTGTTGTCATCTCATGTGTCAATTCATAATATAATAATCTTTTGAGTTTTAGGTGAAGCCAAGAATCTTCATTAATATAGTATACAAATTACTGTAACATACGTATGTCTAAGTCTTTTTTGGAGAATCCTATAAATTTTTGTAGACCATTTTTTGTGCCATATTATTTTGAAAAAAATTATGATACATATGTTAACATACCCATTAAAAAACTATACGAAACATCACCGAAGCATACATATGTTATATCATTAATTTTTAATAGGGAAACATAATAAGGATACATAATAATCCTATATAATAATTCTAACATTACCATCTAAATCATAAGAACGTTAACTACTAAACATAAGTTGTGATAAACATTACCATCTAGCCTATTTTTTAATATAGTTAAGGCTTGTCGGACCACGTGTTGCCGATACGAATATTGGGAAATATGAATCCCAATCTACATCATTTAGTCCCTCATGCCATAAAGGATCATCTGGAGAAACAGGTCGAATAACCTCGTGGTTTTCTTGTTTTGGTATACCTTCTGGTTGCGGATAAACCTTCGGCTTATGTACGTTTGTAGGGCCACGTGTGCATGATATGAACCTCGGGAAATATGAATCCCATTCAATATGCTTGAACCATTCATCCTCCTCTTCACTTATTTCTCCCATTTTATCACAATCTAATCCTTCCTCCTCTTTTTTAACAACCTTACAAAGAAACAAAAACTTTTGTTACAAAATAAAAAATTCGTAGGTCTAATTTTTTCCGGATTGTTGCACCACTTACTTACATTTTTCTCATTTTGAAGATTAGTGTACGTAATGTTGTCGTTACCAACCTTAACGTTTTGACTGTCAAAACCGAAGATGAGTATTCGTCTCTTTTCACAACCTATAAAAACAAACAAGAAAAAAAACATGGTAATAATATGTTTTTTTTTTTTTTTGTTGATTTGAAGACACTTGTAAACGTAATGTTGTCGTTATCAACCTTAATGTTTTGATTGTCAAAACCCGAAGATAAGGTTTCCTCTCTTTTCACAACCTATAAAAATAAACAAGAAATAAATCATGCTAATAATATGTATATTTTTTTTTTGTTTGTTGGATTGAACACACTAGTATACGTAATATTGTCGTTATCAACCTTAACTTTTTGATTGTTAAAACCCGAAGATGAGTATTCCTCTCTTTTCACAACCTATAAAAATAAACAATAAAAAATTCATGCTAATAATATGTTAATTTTTTTTTTGATTGTTGAATTGAAGGCAGTAACCTTGACCTTTGTATTCAAAGAACTAGAACTAGATGTCCGGCTTGCTTTTGTAGTTGTAGAAGCACATGGTGTTGCTAGTTTTCGTAGTCTTTTGCCAACCATAACGTATGTTGGCTTCTTCGGTTTCTCATCGATCTCCTCTTCTTTCACCTTTTGCTTCCCAAGCCTTTGCCAAGTGGACATTTTTCTTGTTTTGTATTTTCTATCTATATTCTATAACACCCTTTGTGTTTTACAACCTTCAGTATTTAAACTATATGCATCATGGATATTTGTAGGTTAGCAAAATAAATGCTACTTGTGTACTTGTTTACATTACCTTTCCATACTTACCATTTTCATTTATTCCTACCTATTCATCTTTCTATTTTACTATGCTATGTAACACTCCTTTTATCTTTTTGATTTTTTTTTTGGTCATTCTTTTATTGTTTTGTCATTTTTACATCAGAAATCTTATCTTGTATTTTTTTTACAAGATATTATCTTGTTACCAATACCCTTAAATTGGCAAAAACTTTTTGGATTAAGGTCATTTTGTTGATGTTACATAAGGCTGTTACATAAAGTAATTTTGTATCTTTATGCATGTCACATCCTTTCTTACACATTTCCCAAGTCTATCCCCCCATTAATAAATTTGTATAATATAGATTTTCTTTTTTTTTGTACACGTTTTGTTTTTTTAAATTGTATAATATCTTTATGCATGCATGTACCTTTTATTCACTACTTTAGTAGTTTTACTTTTCATATTTCTTTTGTTTTCATTAACAGTTGTTTACCTACATTACTTTTGTTTTCAATTTTAGTTTGTTTTCATTTAAAAGCTTATTTTCATGAGATCTTTTGTTTTAAATTTTTTAAACATCATGTTAATTTATGTTACAAGAAAACATGTCTTAAAATAATAAAATAGCTTTCAAAATATTACACAGTCCAAATTGAAGATCTAATAACTAACAATAAGACATACATATTTCACCCACAACAACAGAACACAACATACTAAAACTTCTAAATAAACATACCCGAACGTACGTAACACATAAAAACTTATAACGTTACACTTCCTAAATAAACATAACCCGACGTACGTAACACATAAAAACTTCTAGTAACTGAAGATCGAATCAAAGGAACAATCAGAATCCGTGCTCCGCTCATCCTCCCATGGGTCATGCATTACCCACTCCCACTCCATTCTTCGGGTATTTTCCCCATCAGACCAATCAACATACTCCGCACCAGGATCCGTTTCATACCCCTTTGCCCATTCTGGTGTAACCATAGTTGGTCGGAAAACACTTATATGGTCGTTATCATCAGCTAAATTTACGTGGTATTCATCTTCCCCAGCATTAAAAAATACGTCACCCTCATTTATATGGTCGTTATCATCATAATAATTTTCATGGTAATCATCTCCCGCAGCATATGCACTATTGCCCTGTTCCAAACCACCGTTATGTACGTAATCTCCCTCCCGCACTGTGTCACCTCCTTGGTGTCCCACCTTCTCCGGTTGGGTAGCTAAAACTTCCCGCTGTTCGAAGTCATCCTCGTCAACGTGAGTTTGATCAATATCTTGTTGTGGTTGATTCTCTTCCACAGGAGCAGGTACGGGCAAACGTTCATGCTCGAAGTTTACAGCTTCAACAGGTACCACTTGTGCATGAAGTTGGACATGATGGTTATTTCTAGGTCGAAGGTAATAATTTATTGGAGCAAAGTTTCTGCCTCGAAGTTCATTTTCTGGAGGTGTGCTTGGTGTGGATTTCATCTTTTGGTTGTTATTGATTATTTCATGTGTAATGTGTTATGTGATGTTGATATTGTGAATTTATATAATGAGTTTTTGTTGTGGTGGTTGGGATTATTTATTACATGACACATTTGAGAGAGGAGGTGGTGTTTTGTGGGCCCCCTTAATATCCAAACTTGATATTGTATGAATTAAATTTTTTTTTTTTGAAATATAGCTTTCACTTTTTTATAGTAATGTGTCAGCAACCTTTTTTCCTTTTCAAAACATTTTTCAAATAATTAATTACACAAACAAACAAAAACAAAAGTTATTCCACATTACCTAGATTACTAAGCAGTTTCACAGTTTCACAAAGCACATACTTGTGCCTTTCCAAAATACTGCCATGCTTTTTGTAACAGAGTTACATTAGCAACAGCAGCAAGCAGTATCACTATTACATTACATAACATTACTAAATAAGACTAAAGTGTATTAAGTTAAGAAACATACATCAACCACTTGTCCACACAAAATACCACTACTTCTTCCCAGCTGCCCTACCTTCAATTTTGTCCTTTAAAACATTTGCATCAGATAGCAAATATATAGCAGCGTACTTTGTTCTCAGTCTCCGCAGCTCCTTTAACTTCTTTTGACCATTCCTACTAAAGCCGCAATCAAATGGTTTGCCCTCGCCCATATATTTCTCCATATGGCGCATAACAAACACTCCGCAGTCGTGCAAATTTGATTTTGTGGCCCACTCAATGTCTACTTTAGTGATTGTCGCCATTTCCAGTTCAGCTTTTTTCGGATGGTTCACTTGATATAGGTACTTCACAAACAAATGCTTCTGCAAATGATTTAGCAAGTTTTTTCATTTGTAAAATTTTCTCGGATATAAATAGATATGTGTGTTTACTACAAAATTTATAGGCTACAAGGTTGTTGCTTACCACTTTGAACGCTGAGTCCTTTGAAAAGTAATCTTTACTGTCAGTTAACCGAACCAAAGGGTACATGTCTCCCCAATTATCAATCACTTTGATTATTGCATTCTCCAAATCAAACACGATCAGGTAGTAGTGCTCAAATTCAACTATCGGGAAGAAGAACTAATTCAAAGGCTTGTAGGCTCACCAGGCTGTCGTCCCCGTACACAGCTGCCTTCATGTTTTTGCTAAATTTTTCTATTCTCTGCTCCTCAGTTGCATTTTCGTCGTTTAGCATCCAGTCAATCTACGCGTTAAAAATAACAAGTTACTTATGCGTCTTTTTCCAAATTCAGTAAATTTCCCAAAAATAATAAGCTAGTAATAAGTCAATATCATATGCCTTTTTCATTACTTACAATTGCCTTCGTTCCCACAAACAGCCTACTTACTGATCCTGGCTCTTTGTATCTTTCTTCATAGTTTAAAACCTCCACCCAACAATTTATCACTTCATCTATAACTCTTGTTTTTGGCGCTAAGCTATGAAACATTGATCTGTTAGCTTCAACATCATATGCACTTCTAAACAACACGTCCCTATACATTTTGCAAAACAGTTCTTATAAATACTAAAACATTTATACTAAATGCCACCTTTTTAAATCTCGATAACTATTCAAGAAAAAAATAGTTTTTGATCATCACTTACAAGTCTGGATTGCTGTGTTGTTCCTGCTTCCCGCCTGAAATACTGCTCGGTACGCCAACTGGTTCCACCTTCCTATATTTTACCGTACAGAATCATTAATTACAGTTGTTAAATATATAATTCAGATATATTATGAATTGAATGGTTTGTTTAAAACGGTAATTACAAATGTACCTTTTGCCCTTATCTGTAGATTTCATCTCACTTCCATCCCGAGCTTCCACAGCCTGTTTTGTGAAAATCAAATCCCAAACATTGTTTTCCTCTCTTGTAACATTCGATGCTATATCCACACGTCTCACAATCCTTGACTTTTTCTGTGAAGGGGTTTCTTCTAGAGCTTTCCATCCTTGATATACAAATCTCTCGCTGCTTTGCAATTTGTTCAGTCAATGACTGAAACTTAAATTTTGCGTTCGTCGAAGCAGACTTGACCCCTGATCCTTCACAGCCATCATCTGTAAACATTTTATAGTGTGTATGATCATTATACAAAACAAAAGACTTTGCAGCACACATTTTTAGATATATGATATAAATTACCTTTTGCTATTTCATTGCACGATTTTTTCTCAGATTGCGTCAAACCAAGATCAACCGTCGGGCTTCCACAATCTTTTGAATTGTCAACCAATTCTGATCCTCAACAGTTGTTGCATTCTTCCCCTTGTTTTCTGAAATAATAAATAACAATCATCGGTTTTTTATTTTGTTGCGTCATAGTATTTTATATTATATGTTTACAAAGTAGTATAGTAAGTAAGCAGGTTTTCTATACCTTTTGCTTTTTGTTTTGTTTTTTCACTAACATTCCTAGTGTTGTCTGCTATTTTTGTTATGTCTTCTTTCACAAACATAAAATCTGGAATAAACTGAATGATAAACTTCTTTGTCCTTATCACTCTTACCACCTGCTTAACATTACAATGTAATTTTTCATTGTTAGTATGTTACATATCCATTTTTTATACTAATTCATATGTAACAGTGTATGTGAGTATATGCGTAAGTTGATCGACAATCTAACCTGTTTCAGCAGCTATGGTTTTATTTTCTATCTGGCTTAAACCAAGGCTAAAGCTAGGACAGTCGTCAAATGTTTCTTCCTTTGACCATAGTATTTGGATCACCTATTGAATAATAAGCTAACGTTAAGCGTTTTTATCAAACCATATTTAAAAACCAACCTAACCATTCTCCCCAAATAAGTTACCTTGTAAGTGTGCTCTGGTTTCCTTTAGTGCATTGTTTTTGTCATGAGTAACTCTTTCTGTTACCTCATGTTGCACCCCTTCATTAACAGCAAACTCCACTCCCATACATTTAGGATTATTGTTTGATAATGAACCTGTTTTGTCACATACACATACATTTCATCAAATCAATATAACTTACGTACTTCTATACAATTCATAATACTATACATATAACACCAACCTGGTTCATTCACTTTTTCCTGAACTTCTATTTGGCTTACACCAAGGCTAAAGCTTGGGATGTCGTCAATAGTAGTAGTCCCTTTTTTCATGTCATCAACACCACCTAGTCATTTGATACAACCTTTAGTGTTTTAATAGAAAAACTCTGAATTTGATAATTACTATTAAAGCAAAAAGACCCACACCTCGGAATTTGATATAACTTACGTAGTTCTATACAACTTTTTTAATATACATATAACACCAACCTGGTTCATTCACTTTTTGCTGAACTTCTATTTGGCTTACACCAAGGCTAAAGCTTGGGGTGTCGTCATTAGTAGTAGTCCCTTTTTTCATGTCATCAACACCACCTAGTCATTTTTTACAACCTTTTAGTGTTTTAATAGAAAAACTCTGAATTTGATAATTACTTTTAAAGCAAAAAGACCCATACCTTTCTTGCCTGTTTCATTTTCTTGACCACCAGCTTGCATGACTGTTTTCGCCACAGGTGTACATAAATGTTGGAACTCCATTTCCACTGCATCACATTTTTTTTTGTGTAACGTTCCTGCAACCACTGTTTCCCTGACAGGTGTACATAACTTCTTTGTCGCTCCGCCATGTGATTGTTTCTCTTAGAAATCACAACAACCAATCATTATTTTTTCCAAATTTTTATAATGTACAGTTTTTATGTATACATATATCTATAAGTTTTTTTTACCTATTACATTATTATCATTGGTTTTTACTCCAGTCTGGCTTGGACCCAAGCCGAAATCTTTT
>JAUTDX010004323.1:0-43838 GCA_030844895.1 Ambrosia x helenae | reverse complement strand
AAACGACTAAATGGAAATGGGTCAAAATCTGCCAGAGATTTACTTTTTAATGCATAAAACCTTCTAAATCAGTTTATTCAAGAAATCTTAAATATAATATGATTTTTGTAACCATATCTGACATACCAAGTAATTATAAAAAACAAATAAACTTTTGGACGAAGGAGACTCGTACAAAACTACCAGTTTTGACCCGTTACCCAACTAATAACCCATTGATTTTGCCACATTTCTTTATTAAACAGAGGCGGAGAATGGGATTCAGGAGGAACATGCCATGGAGAAACCGAGCCCATAAAAAACGGACGCATCATTGAGAACTACCCACCAAAAATGAAGATAATTGAGGAAGTGATCCAACAAATGCGATTCCCGGTTGTACTTTTAAACGTAACGAGGTCAACCAACTTCCGTAAAGACGGTCACCCATCGGTTTATGGCAAGAATGTGACCGGGTTAAAAAAGGTGTCAACCAAAAGGGAAGATTGCAGCCATTGGTGTCTTCCAGGAGTCCCTGATGCTTGGAATGAACTCATATATGCCACACTAGCTGCTCAAACAAATTAATTGTCAAACTTCATCGTGTGTTGACTTTAACCGGTCAATGTACATTGGCTTCGGGTCCTTGTAGAAAAGAACAATTGTATTTGTGATTTATTTGTTTGATAAGTAGCATGATAGTTTCTTTAAGCTGAAAAATATATCCACATACTTCATCATGGGGCACCACATCACGCCTGCGCGAACACCACTGACCAGTGATTCGTTAAGAGTCAAATATATGATAGAGAACTGTGGAAACTGTATGAAACACTGTACATGTTGCTTTATTTGTGACACGTTAGTGAAATAGAAACCCAACGAGTGTTTATTGCTTCAACATCCGGTGTATAGCGTCATGGTCCATCCCGATCAGTAAAGTGACATTTGCCTATCCGGTGTATAGCGTCATGGTCCATCCCGATCAGTAAAGTGACATTTGCCTATCCGGTGTATAGCGGCATGGTCCATCCCGATAAGTAAATTGACATTTGCCTACGTGGATGTCCATCCCGATCTCTTGGCTTTGATACGTTTTGTATGCCCTTAGATAAATTTATCCTTGATATAGATCGACGTGACATGTAGATTTTATAAACTTAAATGTGGTAGTTGTATCATTTTGAAAGATTAACAAGTCGTATATTTTATTCAAGTCAACGAAGTTAATTCTAAAGTGTACAAATTTATAATCATTTAACCTAGACGTGGACCCGTATATCTTGTTTATTTAAACGGCTAACGTTAACGTTGACAATTTATAAGTGAATAGTAAGCAAATTTTAAAAATAAACATGGTTAGTTGATTTTGTGCTACTTTTTTTTTAACGGTCAACGGTATACACTCATGACGAAACCTTGCACCCTTCAGGTCCGGTCTCTGGGCCCCCCAAGGTCCAGCTCCTCATTTCAAAATAACTGTACTCTAAGTGGGATTCAAACATGTGACCTCTCAAGACAGGAACCCCACAAAGTGGGTAAACATTTTCACCTCCATTACAATCACTAGACTACAACATCATTGGCTGATATTGTGCTACTTAAATATTTATTAACGGGTGATTCAAATCGTGTCACTTGATACTAATACCAAACTTGTGTGATTAATTAAAAATATAAAAGTTGGAATATGAATGAATAAAATAAAGTCGTCACCCCTGGCAACCACTTTGGCATCCACTTGCTTCTCAAAGTCAAACGGATCCTCTTTAATTTGCACATGATGACGACGACGTCACAAGTGGGTGCAAAAGTCGCACATCAAAAGAATAACTTAATCGAAATAACAATCCATCGAACTTCCTTTGCATAATTTATTCTTTGTTTATATTGCTTTTAACAATGTTTTAAGCATCTATTTCGAAGCTTCTAATATTATTAATTCTTTAATCCCAGTTGACGATTTCCCTTTTTTTTTCATTCTTGATTGATTTCTCTAATCTCGACAACACTCAAGCAATATAATTTTAAGAGATAAAAAGGAAAAATAATTACCAAAAAAAAGATATTAAGCTGGAATAATTTAGCAATAACTACAAATCATGCCTTGAAACCTTATTTTAAATATATTCACTTCGTGATTTATCTCTCTTACAGCTTCGTTTTGGAAGTATGACAAGAACACAACACAAATTAAATGTATTGAGGTTATATTAATGTCTTTGATAAGAACAAATTTATTGATCGTATTAGTATATAACTTTAAGCCTATGAAACGAAGCATAAGATCGATTTATATATATTTTCTATCTATAACTTGCAATAATTTTGAGACATTGTTTCATTATTCTAAACAAAATAATATTTCTAGGAATAATCCATCAATTGTGGTCCAGTGGTAGGAGGCCTTTGTTCTCATTCATGAGACAAGAGTTCGATCCCCATAAGTCTCAATTTGATGGATATTAACCCTCACCCTTGTGGTGGGATAGGTGTTGGGAAGTGATGGAGAGACACTTGATCTTTGTGGTCATGGGTTCGACTCCTGATCCCTCTGGGCGGGTATGCGGGCCGGGTTTTCCCTCGATCACGAGACGGGTGGGCCGAAGGGCTCTGTCCGTACGGACTAGAGGCCGTCTAGGGCCCCTTTCGGCCATTGGGGCCGCGTACAAAGTATCCGGCAATACTTTAGTTGATCGTTAAAAAAAATATATATTTCTAGGAATAAAGTAGATGTACGCATTTGTTTTGGGACTGGAAACGGGGGGTTTCGGGTGGCCTGAATTGGTGAAATTGACGGATTTGTTGAGCCGGGTTCCTGTTCCGTCGCTGCTGCTTTCAGCAGACGATTGGGTCTGGGACTCGGGTTCGTATGGCTGTTTCACTGTGGCGGATTTAAAGCAAAGTCTTCATCATCATCGGTTTGTCCAGGCGCCTTTCGTTTTGGATTGGAACTCGTGGGTACCCAAGAAGGTGTCGATACTAGCGTGGAGGGCTGAACAGGACCGGATTCCTACTCGGGCTGCTCTTCTTCGGAGAAACGTTAAACATTGGGCCGGATAGGTGTCCGCTTTGTGGCGATTTTTCAGAAACGGTGGATCATCTATTCATTTCGTGTGGCCTTGCTCAAACAGTTTGGTGTCTAGTTTCCCAATGGTGTAATGTTGGAGCGATTTATGCCTTTCAGTTTAAGATCTTCTCAATATGCACTCTTTTATCCGCGGATCGGCTGACAAGCGTAAAGCTTTCTATGCTATTTGTTTGACGACCGTTTGGGTTCTATGGAAGTGCAGGAATGAAGCGGTGTTCGTTCGATCACAAGGTTTGCTCTATAGAGAAGGTATTTGGGGAAATTAAGGCTTTAAGCTACCTGTGGGTGAAATCAAGAGCTAGGATTCTAGGATAGTTCTCCCTTGAGTGGAATAATTGGTGCCATTTTGATCTAAATTGTATTGGTTGGTAGCTTGCTGTCTTTTGTTTTTCTTTTCTTTGTTATGTTTGGTTTTCTCTGTTTATTTTGGTGTTTGTATTGGTGTATTCGCTAGTTCCCCGCTAGCGTTTTGGTGAAATAAGATTTGTTGATTGTTTGTTGATCGTTCAAAAAAAAGAAAAAAGAAAAAAAAGAAAGATGTACGCATTTGTATGCTATCCAATAAAGTAACTCAAATCCATTGACTTTTGTCATCCCAACAAACGCCTTTCTCTTTTTCTATTCATTTCCAGAGAATATAATCTAATAAAAAATAATAATAACAATAATAAACTCTCAACAAAACCGAATCTTTTAGATCTAGACCTTCCTCTCCATTCTCTTTACACTTTAATCCCTTCTACTTTCCCTAATTACACATCACACCCTCACTATTTCACATCTCAAACCACTGATCGTAACTGTAAAAAGCTATAAACAGTAACCGAGCGTCACCATAGTAATTTTGTAACTACCACATCGGTTGAGAAACAGCTCGAAGCCTGGGCGAGTAACTCATCGGGACAAAGCGGACAATATTAATGGCGGTGTTCTCTATCGTATGTTACAATAAGCATCTTCGAATCCGTTAGAGATAACTCAACACTCTTCCTCGCCGGACATCCTTGACCGGAATTGCACTTGTAGTATACTCTGCACATTCACAATCGATATCAGTCTCCGTCGTAGTAATAATAATAATAATAATAATAATAATAATAATATGTTTTACCTAGGAACGGTGATCCGTGGACCTTCTTCTCGCCGTACTTCTTCCATGAGTAATCGTCAGCGGGTATACTCTCTACTTTTGAACCGGTTATCGGAATTCTTCTTACTTTACGTTTTGATCCGGTTTTCCTGAATGAAGAGAAATAACTGTATTATTAGATCAGTTTTTTGAAAACGAACACGTGTTGCTAACGTGCGCTCTGTAATTTTGAAGAGAGTATTTGTTCCTATTTGCTAACGTGCGCGGTGTGAATGTGAAACAGAGTAGGCGCTACTAACGTGCGCTGTGCAGTTAGTTGAGACATACCTTCTCTTGCAACAGTGACAAGCGGTGGCGGAAACAGAGTTATTATTAATATCGGTGCTGAGCCTTTTCCGGTGAGAAGAAGGAAGCGGCGGTTTCCTCGACGAGAACGACGGCGCCGGAGCTACTACACCTAATGAAGACAGCTTTCTTCCATTCGAAACGCTTCTTCAACACTTCCTCCAGCAATCGAAGACGCAAACGACGACGTCGGTGACTGAAACGACGCCGTTGCATCCGTAACAGATCTCTTCAAACAACCGTCCTTAACCGATTCTACCGGAGACTGAAACGACGCTGTTGCATCCGTAAAGGTTTTATTCAAAGAAACCATCCTTAACCGCCACATCAGCTGATTGTACAGGCGATTGAAACGACGGCGTTGCATCAGATCTGAAAGAAACGGAAGGAGTTTGAGGATCGGAGGAAGAAACCGGTGGTCCACGGCGGAAGCGAGCATGACCGCTGCGTTTAAAGGCGGAAACAGCTTGTTCGAGATCAGAAGATAGGGTGAAGTCGTGGTTGTTGGTTAACTGGAAGATACGGTTCAGGTGGTTCACGGCCTGGATGCCTACAAAATCGACCGCCATGGAAACAATATTATTAATATTATTATTATTTAGAGAGAGTGGGAGAAGAGACTAGGGAGTGAAGAAGGTTGAGGATGGAGACGGAGGTTATAAAGATTAGGAAGTCAAAAGGTGGGAAAGTAATCGGACGGTGGAGATGGGTTTGACTTTCTGAAAAGTGTGATAAATAAACGGGACAAATGAGCAGAAGGTATCAATTCTGAAAGTCCAACAACGACTAAATTGAGCAGAAGGTATCAATTAAAAAAAGTAAATAATTTAGACAAACAAAGAATATGTTAATATTAAATATTTAAATCTTGATTTCGCAAATATATTAGGTGAAATAGAATATTATTTTTATTTTTTTTTGAACGGCCAACAAATGGGAATCACTCACGGAAACACTGGAGTATAATCGTGCCACAGTGTTGCCACGCGATCATATTCCACCACCAAGTCACCAATTCAGGAGGAAACTCATAATTATGAGAAAACCCCCTTTTGTGAGATTCGAACCCAGGACCTTATGGCCCTTAAGTCTTATCTCACCACCAGATACAACTAGGCTATAATGCCTTGGGTAGAATATTATTTTTAATTAAATTGGTTTTGCAATCAAAACCCAGGCTCATTTTATTGTTGGTGAGATTTCTTTCCAATGGTTGTATCACACACCTAAAAATATTGAAAATAGCTGTTTTTATAATAAAATCTAAAAAATTCTAAATACTTAATGTGGTTTAAACGGTAAATAAGAGTAAAAATACAATATGTTAAATATTAAAAAATAGGTGGTGTTAAACAAATCAAAGTTAATTGTTAGTTTAAAAAATAGAGATTTAAAAACTAATTAACCAAAATTTATAACTGTCACGTCAATGTTCATTTTTTTAAATACATATCTTGACGATTGCATATGTTAACAAATTACATTATATTTTTTTTATTAGTATAATACATTGAATTTTTCAGCTGTGAAATACATATGTTTACCTAAACATCATTTTTTTATAATTAGTTATATAACATTACATTATCAACCTGTGTAATACGCGTAATTGTAACCTAGTTGGTTGTATATGATATTCGTGAAACTAAATAACATTCGCCAAAGTCATAAAAACACAAAGAAATGCATACCGTAAGTTTTTATTGAATTTGTTATAATTTTGACATGACCTTACGAATGTAAAAAAACATTGGATACGATACAATGTTACAGTGGCAAAGGATTTGGACGTGAAAATGCCCCGATAACGCCGGAACAACCCCCCCCCCCCCCGGTATTATGCTTCAAAATTGGCCGAACGCATGCTCTAATGGCTAATGACCATGTTCAATGGCAACTAATTGTCATTTTATTTTTTTTTCATTAAAATAAAACATAATCGCGAAAAATTACATCAAGATAGCGGGCAGGCGGGCAACAAGCTGCGCCGCCACCCCTTTCTGGATAGCAAACCCTAGCCTACTAAAAACGAACCTCTGCCCCCTCAGCGTCGAGACACTGCTATGAATAACCTGTTGGACTCTGGACAGGAAACGGATGGCTTCCGGTGCCAAAGAGCCGAAGGTATCAAAAGCCAGAGGTACGAAAACATGTTGGTTCTCCTCACAAGCTTTAGCATGCTTCTGAACTTTCTTCGCTTCTGCTTTCCGCACCGCTTGCCCTACTACAAAACCATTATCCCTCAAACCAACCAGGGGAGATACACCTGTTAGGTCGACACAAGCGTGTTTCCCCCTGGCCCACCCAAAGACCATTGTCATTTGTGTCTATTAATTTCGAGTGTGCTTTCTCTGTGTGTTTCTGAACTTGTATTTCTCTTTGTTTATAAATTGTGGTTTTATTTTCTCAAAGATTTATATTGCAATATTCATACACCATTTCTTAAGGCAGGGGAGAACTAAAGCATGATGGGTCGTAGGATTAGGTACAAGGGCACCGTCATTTGGGGCCACATGAGTGGACTATTTACTCAACAGTGCATCTTTTTGGACAAGCTTTGCTTGTTAGTCCGACCGTAGAAAGAGATTTTCTCTAGGTTAAAGGCACTTTGTATATTAAAATTGGGACAATATGGCTCCAAAGTCCAAACATCAATGGTGCAAAATGTAAATGCTTGCATACATGAAAGATATCTAAACATAGTATTTTGAAATGTCGGAGGGGGTAAAGGGTAGAGGTGCACAAATCGGATTTTTGGCCAAACCAGTTCGGGTTGAGACCAAATTGATTTAGACAAAAAAGTCAAACGAAGGTTTTGGTGAGCCCAGTTTACGTTCCAACCCAATTTTTAGGTGGAATGATCGAGTTTGACCATTTTGGAACTAGGTTTTAATTGGTACGGTTAGGGTTTCTAAACCCTAATGGGCCGACCATGAACAAGATTAAGACCATCAGACCAAAACTATGATATAAGTACGAAATCAACAACATTTTCAAGAAAGTAAAATACAACTATTTTAGAAACATTAAGAATTTATAAAAAAAAAATAGATACTAAATCAGAACGAGTTTGCAACTCATATATATAAGGTTTATAAACATGGTTTATATACCCTTGATTACTTATGTAAACTAATATATCTTGGTGTTTCTACGAGTCGTAGTCGCTAAGGCTATGGTTAGCGTTCGATCTCATAATAATTTAGGTGTAATTATGATAATGGTTATCTAACCAAGGGTTAGGATCAAATACATAGTAAAAGAAAAATAGGAAGTGGTAGGAAGGGTATCAAACGGACTTCGATTGAACTCATTCAAGCGGCATTGGAACTATCTCATCGAACCATACGATGTTAGTTTTTCGGTCTTCGTTTTTTGGGGTTTTAACTTGTAGTTTTTAGAATATATGTTATACCATTGTGTCTTTTTCTTATTTTCATTATTGTTTCATTTTTTTCAATTCATTGTGTCTTTTTTCTTCGGCATTGTGTTATATTTTGTGGCTCATTGTGTCATATTCATGATCTATTGTGTTTTTTTGTACCCTTATCACCCTTCTTATTTTTGTTACACTATGTAGAATAACTTGACACATCTAACCAATTACAATTAAAGATTATACGGTAGTTTTAAGATATCCTCTTGTCCCTTCGAGGACACCCGATAAACCTGAAAATATCCTATTAGCTAATGTAATGCTATTTATTATATTTATAAAAAAATATTAAAAAATATTCGGGTTTTGACATGTATGATTAATGATGAGTTTGCGACTGTTTATTATTCCCAAATGATATAGATTTATAAGTCGATATAGATATATTTCTCATGCAATTCTGCTTTTCTAGAGAACATGAATTAAAATGTAGTTTGTAAATATTGTTAAAAAGGTAAAATTAGGACATATTTTTTTATTGAATTTATAAATAAAGTTACCTTTTATATGAAAACTTAGGCTAGCACATCATGCCTGGATTTCTATGGGTACTTATATGAAACTTCGTTTATTTCATTAAATAAAAAATGCATGAAATATAAAAGTCAAAAGACGGTGACCAAATATCCACAATAAGGTTATGTAATTCCAACATGGAGAAGTGGATGACCAAATAACACAATTGGTATTGTTGGCCATTGCATTGCATGACACACTTGATTTAAACTATGATTGACCCACCCACCACCCCATTTCTAATTTTGACTTTAAAATATTAAAGTCTACCATCAACGTTCGACTTTTTTTTTATTTATTAATGTTTATTTTATTTAAAAAAAAGTTTCAGAATACTATGGTGTTTCCGTGTTTGAATTTTATAAGAGTGTTGTACGATATTTAATTATTTATACTTAATATTTATTTAAAACAAATTTTAGTGTATGTGCAGATATGCATGTGCATGGGTATCGTGTATGCATGTATGTATAATGGACTTTGAGTTTATTCAAATAAATATAAGATAAATCTATGACTAAATTATTTATTCTTTCGTAAATCTATGACTAAATTACACTTGTTTTGAAACTAGAATGGCCGGATTGGCCTGTTACAGTGTTTCTGAATCAATCATCATGGGCCGATCAATTAGTTTTCTTGGACACTTAGACGGGCCCGTTATTGATATGGGCCTATACATGTTATCAAATTTACTTTTTATGGTATCATAGTGTCGTTCCACAATTAAAACATTGGGAGTTTAAATGATGACACGTGTAAGTGTGATATATTTATCTTATAAAATTTAGAAATTGCTATTAAAAAAAAAGCAGTTATCCAACTTTTAAAACTTGCATATTAAGTGTACTAGCTTTTATCCCGGGAGTGTCCCGGGTTGAAATATCTAATATAACATAATAAAATATCTAATATGACAACATAATTAATGATTTGCTAATACATGATTAATGAATAATAATAATATTATTATTATTATTATTATTTATTTTAAACAAATTTCTGCCATAAGTTATCATATTCAAATAAAAAAAAAAGAAATCTCTGCCTATGAAGTTATGTTTATCGTTTGTGATTTATTAGTAGAGTAAAATATATTTGAAAACAAAACTCCACAAAAATAGTTGTTTTTTTTCTCTATTTTTTATATAGCACTATGGTACTCGTTGAAAAGATAATAAAACGCTCGTTAATTTGGTGTAATTTTTTTCTTTAAAAAAATCTCGTATATAAAAGATATTAACGTTTAACGTTTAAAGATCTCGTATCTTTTCCTAAAATAATTATAATATATATAGATTTATTTAAAAAAACTCAAAAATTAAAAAATCCTACATGATGCCACGTGGCACATTTAAGGAGGGGTTGAGGCCTCCATTGAATGCCACATTATCAAAGTTCAATTCTTTTATTATAAGTTATAGATTATAGATGCGTAGTGGTAGCGTTATAGTGGCGCTTTGGCCCCCATAGCGCCGGGAAACACACCCCCCCGAGCGCTATGAGGCGTTATGGGTTGCAGGGTTATATACATAGCGGGCGTTAAATATGAACGTTGGATTTTAATTTTTTTAAGATGTTGATGATGAAGAGAGAAGGGGAGGAGGTGGAGAACAATGAGGAGGGGAGGAGGATGATGAAGGGTTGCAGGGGGTTGGAAGAGGACGATGAAGGGTTGCAGGGGTGGGGGTTCGAAGAAGAAGAATAAATGCTTCAGATTAATTATTATCATTATTATTATTATTATAATAAATTTGTGCTAGGTACAAAACATGAAGCATGATGTACATGTCATAAAGCACAGCAAACTTGTAATTTAATACTATATAAATAATAATAATAATAAACAATAATTAAGCAATGATTACCCAATCATTTATAAAACCCTACAACGCCCTTTTCCATTACACCCTCTTTTTCCATAACGCCCCATAAAGGCCCTTCTATTACTTTATAATGTTTTAATCCCCATAACGCCCCTCCACTACACATGCCCTAAGCAAGTTACTAATATGTAGAGGTGAAAAATTGTTTTGTGATCTGAAACCGGTTTGGAAACCCATTTGACCTGACAGCAAAGTTAGTTTAGGTGAAACCAAAACTTGAGCCGCCAGTTTATATGAATATGGATCCGGTTTGGCTAAAACTTGTTTGGAAACAATTTGAAAAACTAGCCCTTTAATTTTTTTCTAAGCATTCAAATAGCTAGTTATCCCCATTTGATTGTATTGATACAATTTCGCATGGGGCATCTATAGAAATTTGTGCATAACTATATTTTTGTTATAGTTATTATATTGAAGTTATATGAAAACTAAGATTCCATGGAGATTATAGAGTATGGTTTTCAACTTATAAAGTTAGTGTAAATTTATCTTGAAGTGTCGAGTTGGGTTATTTTGAAAGCCCACTTCCCTTGAAAAAAAACATGAAAACTCTATCATAACCATTGATCAACCCCAATCAACAGCAGATGCGATTAAAACTCATCTTTAATCAAGATAAGGAAAAATGTACAATAAGGGCAAAATAGGTACGATGAGAGCTTAACATCCCTTGGAAACATACATATGCACATTGGAGGTTCTTGTAAAAAATGCAAACACATTGACAAAGCCTCATGTTCAATGTGTTAAGAGAGTTGAATCGTTGTGACACACCCTCAAATTTCACATGCAGGGTTTTACCGTGAGGCACTGATATACCCGGATCAAAGTCAACGGTCACAATAAACGACAACTATATGATATAAAAACGACGTAACAATAATCCAAACAGTTCAAAAGATAGACCAAACAGTACAGCGGAAGCAGTTATAAAAGTTTACAACTCAAAACATAGTAGTTCAAATGTTTAAAAGAAAGTTCAACACAATGCATGGACCAGATAAGAAAACATGTTATGTTAGTCAACACGTAAAGTGCTGGTGAGTTCACAGAGTTTTATGTTTGCAAAGTAAGTAAAGTTCGTAAACCAGACCCGACAATCCTTACATCTATACCTGATGCTAGCTAGACATCGTTACATGATACAAAAGCGTTATGAACCATTGCTGAACGGTAGTAAATGCCTTTAATACCCACCACCGGTCATCACCCAGTGTTGTAAGTTAGATAGGACAAATATGCACCCGTACGACCTTCAATCGACCCGAGTAGGGCTTGCTGTGCCCAATAGATCTATTCAAACTTTTCCCGTTATATATCCACATATTCATGGTTCAAAAGTTAGAAAGGACTTAAGTGATGAAATGTCGCTTAGTACCCATGTGATATAATGTAATACCGTGATCATATGAAAATAAGTTTATCCAACATGTTTATCCTCCGAAAACGAAATGGTAAAAGTGGGCTGTGAAACTCACCTTAGGTTGCTTCTTCACGTAAATAATAAACTAGGCTTGTTGTGGAATTCCTACTACCAGAAACCTACCACGAATAGCCTATAAATGTTTGACCGACGATATGTTTGTCTAATAACCCCAAGTTGTCCAAAACTTGACTTTGAATGTTTGTAAAAGTTTGACGTTGGACACTACCATACAAGACTTGACACCCTGTTGGTGACCCATTATATCAGTTCATCAAGTATATACAGTTCACACGCAAGTAATGCACATAAAACACTTAGTTTATACCAAAGATTCACAATTTTCCCACGTTGGTGCGAATGAGACTATTCCAGTCTCATTCGCATCCCTAGACCATGTGAATGGGTCTTAAAATTAGTCATTCACATCAACAGAATGGACATTTGATAAGAATTAGTTGATGTGATGAGAATGGATTCAAGTTTCTCTCATTAACATGCTTAGTTCATGCGAATGGGTCTTAAAATTAGTCATTCACATCAACATAATGGACCTTTGGTAAGAATGAGTTGATGTGATGAGAATAGGTTTAAGTTTCTCTCATTTGCATAGTCGATCGTGCGAATGGGAACTCATTCGTACCTGCACAGTTGTTAAGCTATTTTGACGAACATAAACCCTTTATACCCAATCGAAAACTTCACGAAATGCATCCAAACACTGCAGTCACCCTTATTTATCCTAATCACATGTTACTACCCTTGATTCAGTTATTAACATGTCCGTTTCACACACCAAATCACATATTACCATAACTAGAAAATTATGGAGATGTCACATCAATTGCATGAGAAATTTCCCAAAATAGAAAGTATCAAAACAACATCATTTCCAGATTATTGAGCACACATTAACCTGCCTAAATGAATCCCTAATCATATTATTATCATCATATTCATGTTTCAAACCCTAGACTTCTAACATAAACCCTCAAAATGGGTAAAAGACCACAAAACAGCAATAAACCAATCATACAATCCCTAATCATGCTCCCAAACAATCCACAGTCATCTCAACAACATTCTAATATCATTCAATCATCATATAACACATAAACCCCCACGATATGGTTACCAACATCATTTAAACTTAGGTTTTTATAAAGAAATCCATTGTTTAGTTCTAGATCTAATTTCGAAAGATGTTAGAAAGGGTTTTATTTAAGAAAACACTTAGAAATCAGATCTGGACACTTAGGGTTTGTCAAAAATGTATTGAAAATGGTTTAGATGATTAACACACATTGAATCTTCACTTGATATTAATATAAAACTTGTTTTAGCTTTAGGATCCAAGAAATAAGGGCAAAAACTCGTTTCTACAGGTTGGGGTTTGAGATAGAGCACTTGGAGGCGAGTTAGGGTTATGAAATGATGAGAATGAGGCATATATATATATATATATGTTCCTATTCGCATACCAAAGCGTGCGAATGGGTTCTCATTCGCACGCTCGAAGGTGCGAATGAGAAGGAAAACCTTCTCATTCGCATGGTCGAAGGGTGTGAATGAGAGGAAAAACCACCCATTCTCACCAACATAAAAACTTGTGAATCTTTTGTATAAACCAAGTGTTTTATGTGCATTACTTGTGTAGGAACTATATATGCTTGATAAACTGATATAACGGGTCACCAATGGGATATCGAGTCTTGTGTGGTCGTGTCAAATGTCAAATACTTTCACAAACATACAAAGTCAATGTCTTGGACAGCTAAGGGTTATTAGACAAACGTATCATCAGTTAAACACTTATAGGCTATCTATGGTAGGTTTCCGGTAGTTGGGACTACCATACACGCCTGGTATATTACTTACTTAAAGACGCAACCTAAAGTGAGTTTGACGGACCCACTTTTATTGCTTTTACTTTCGGGGGAAAAACATGCTACAACACTCTAAACCTTTGGATTACATAAAAACTATCACATCACTTGTGCACTGGCAATCCTTACAATCATTCAAACTATTAAACAGGTGTGTTAGCCGGGGATAAGGCAAACTAAGGGCGAACCGAGGGCAGATCGATGGCAAGCTAAGGGAAAAACAGATGGCAAACCAAGGGCAAACCGTAGGGCGGGCTGTGGGTTATCAGCAGTAGTCGGAACACTTGAGAAATGAGTAAAATGTCCATCTGGTTTTAAATCATAATAATGTGTTGTGTGAATCCGGTTTTTCTGAAAGTTGTCCAACTTCAAAACCTATGAACTCACCAACATTTTATGTTGGCGTATTTTAACATGTTTTCTCAGGTCGCTAAGGTAGCTGTTAAGGAATAGGACGCACATAGTCTCATTGCATTCTATTGTTACATTTCTGCTGTTCGAGCATTGTTTGACATTACTTTTCAAACACTAACTTGTGTTGATTTTGAATTGTAACTTTTCAGATTAGTTTTGGTTTGTAAACTTTTTATGCTTCCGCTAAACTTTTAAAATGCGTGGTTGTTTTCAAACGTAATCTTTTCTCATATAGTTGTTTTTTTTTAACAGCTCTCGGCCAGGACTATACAAGGCCAAAGCTCGGTCGACGCGGGATTCGAACCTGAGCACTCCAAGGTGGGAACCTCCTAAGGAGTAAACCCCCTACCTCCACCACTAGGCTGTGGCTTCATTGTAGTTGTTGTTTATTGTGACTATTGACTTAGATCCTAGTGTGTCACACGCCTCGCGGTAAAACCCCACACGTGAAATTTGAGGGTATGACATACCAATATGCCAATACGGTTCACATTGATTGGATTACCCGCTACGATTAAGAAGGCTATGAGTGTTCCGCTTAGAATAGTTAAAGCAAAACATAATTTGGTTTGCATTGGTTGGGCCACATGTGGTGGCAACAATCATAGTTCAGTTCGTGTTCTACTTGCTTGTGGTTACCAATGAACCATTGTGATGGTTTGATTTGTGTTCATTATAATGAGTGGCTAATTTAATAAACGACGACCATTTCATTTGTGACGTTTAGATTGATATTTATCTTATTTCTTTACTTACAACAAAACCCTTTTTGACAAGAATAAACACTTTTCTAGGTCAAACAAACAATTGTTAGTGTGGTTGACACAAATCAACCTTAGCAACATAACAATCACCCATGAACCAAATTTTTGAGGAAATGTAGAGTGATAATTTGATTTAGTTTCTTGAAGTTTGGTATAATCACTTATTTAGAATCCACTAACACTTTAGGTTGTCGCTAACTAATTTGTTGACAAAACATAGTTTCATATTGTGACGTATGTTAATATGTTGGAAGTCCGTAAATGTAATTACCTCTCAGGACACGTGTCATCAGTTTCGAGGAAACGTGTCCTCCTTGGTCGTTATCCAATCACATATCCTTCTAAATGCGGTCTTCCTCCACCGATTCGTAATTAAAGCTCTAACAATATTTCACCGCGAAGTTTAATGATCCATTGCCTATTCTGGAGAAAGCCAACTGGCTCATGAATCATGCAAGCTGTATTTGTTGTCCGCATACCAAATTTAAACTTCCCCTCTTTTCTTTGCTACCACTCTTCTCTTTTTCAATCAACACTCATCTGTATTTCACTATTTTTGGAACCGAAAAACACAAAAAGTAAATTATGTACATGTTATAAAGGAAAGAAGAGATCACTATCAATATATAGCAAAAGGAAAGGAAAGAAGCCTTGGTTCTTATTCTTTGCTCTTGGCTTTTAGATTTGTTACCATTTTTTTTTCATTTGTCATGGATATCAGGGAAGTGATGGGAGCGTTTCTTACATTTTCCATGTTTGTGATGCTTGGCAATATGATCAAAAGAGACCATTTTGATGGTGATGTTTTGGTAAGTGTAACGAATATCATATGTTCTATTAACAATTCATATTCTTTGTTAGTTGGAATAACTTTTATAACAAATAGTTTATATATCCACTATTATATTATATACTATTAATAGTTAAACAGAATAAATAGTAACCCAAATGAATAGTAACTATAATATTATTATATTCATATATTATATACTATTAATATTATGTAATTTCATTATTATTTTATTCATATTATTTTTATTAAAAAACTTTATTATATTATATACTATTAATATAAATAACATAATATTATGTAATTTCGTTACAAATTTCATATGTTACTTTATGTGTAGATTTCTTTATTTTTTTAACGTTTACAACCAAAATGGAATCTCGATTGTATAATTCATTTATTGATCAACACCGCATCTAAGTCTGGATTGTAAAACGCGTAACGCGCATGATTTTATACAACTATAATATTAATAGACAAACTTAATGAATAGTAACTATATTATTATTTTATTCATATTATTTTATTCAAAAACTTTTTTTAACTATATTATTATTTTATTCATATTAACTATATTATTATTTTATTCATAGTAATTATATTATTATTTTATTCATATTATTTTATTCAAAAACTTTTTTTTAACTATATTATTATTTTATTCAAAACTTTTTTTTAGTGCAAACACTTTTTTTTTAATTTAAATGTATTTATAGAAGATTTCTTGGGTTATACTATTAATAGACAAGTGATTTGAATAGTACTTATATTATTATTTTATTCATTTTGTTATGTTAAATAAATATAGTTCAATAAGAAATAACGTAATGGGGGTAGTGGTGGACTGGTTTGTGGTGCTTATGTGTTCTTTGAGGTCTTGGGTTCAAAACCCATTTGAGTCTTTTTTTTACAACACTTATTTATATATAAATACATATGATTCAATAAGAATTAACAAAATGGGGTAGTGGTGGAGTGGTTTGTGGTATATGTGTGTTCTTTGAGGTCTTGGGTTCAAAACCCGTTTCAAACATGGCATTTTTTTTCCAACACTTATTTATTTATAAATACATATGATTCTATAATATTTAGTTAACTAAATGGCTTGGTGGTGGAGTGGTTTGTGGTGCATTTGTATGGTTTGAGGTCTCAGGTTTGAAACATTGTTTTTTTTTTAAAACAAATATGAAAAACGCGCAACGCGCGTATGTTTATACACTTAGTTAAGTATGAAAAAAATTGTATATAAGTATCTATCTTTTAATCCAGCTACATAAGATGAGGTTAACCGCATAAGTGTCTTTCTTTCTCTTTTCAATTATATTTTTAACGGGGTCCTATGTGATATATGTTTCCTTTTCTCTCATATATTCAAATACGCTTTTAAAGAATCTCTCTCATCTTGCCTTTGTTCATACTCCACCGACCCCATATCCATCTCTCCTGCACGTCACACACTCTCTCCTCACCCTCACCCTATCACACTCTCTCTCCTTGATTGGAGACTGGGGTCGTTAATGAGGCCTTCTTGGTGGGAATGGCGCTCGTTAATGCAAGGGGGGACTGTCGGGGCTCAAAGACCAAAGTAAAGTTTGAATTTTGGTGGGTGGGGAGGACCGTTGGGGTTGGGTTTAAATTTTAATTTTTTTAACCACTTATAAATACACACACACACACACACATATATATATATATATATATATATATATATATATAAACAAACTCATTCACCTCTTCCACACAACACTTTCACACACTCTCTACCACATTTTTTTAGCATTTTACTCTCATCTTTTCAAATTTCAATGGTGAGAGAGTGGACCACTGAAGAGGAAATCGCGTTGTGTACGATTTGGGTTGGTATGGCCAAACAAACGGCGGTTATTCGGGCCTCGTTGGAGTGGTGGGAGCAAGTATTTACACAAATCAAACAACATGTAGGCCAAAACGAACGCCCAATTCGTGAGGTTATTTCCAAGTTTAACATGTTGCGTCCAACCTCAATTAAATTTGAGGAACTCTACAACAAAACGATCAACAATGCGAAGTTTAACATGAAGTGGTTAACAACGCCCTTCAACAATACCAAGAAGTTTATCGCAAAGAATCCAGCCACGTTCTGGCTTGGCGAATTTTGAAAACCTATGGTGTGTGGACTCACCATTATTATTAAACCGTTTTTATTCTAGTTTATGTATGTTTTAACTTTAATCATGTATCTTTTATTTTAATTATCTATGTTGTAAGTTTAATGTTTATGTTTTTATTTTTAAATATAACAAACTTTTATTTCAATGTTGTGTGTATTTATTTTTAAATTAAATGTTTGTTGAAAATGATTGTATCATATTTATTTCACGACGCCTTGTTAATGGAGAGTTAAGTTAATGACACTCAGCCTACGTGACGCTGAGGTGGCAAACATTTTTTTGCCAATAACTAAACGGCTTAGTTATTCCAACACACACAATGTGTCTGTAGCCTTGTTTTGTTGTTTTGGGGTCTGTTTGGTGTTTGTCTTCGGACTTTTTTCCAACGTCTCGCTGCTTTATATATATATATATATATATAAAGCGTTTGGCCGTTAAAAAAAAACTCCAACACACACTATTATAAGGAATGCTTTTACACAATTATGGTGGTTTTGAGTGGTGTGTCAATAATGGTTTGAAATGCTAATTGATAATATCATCGCAGCTAGATGTCCCAGCAACATCAAACGTTGAACCGGACATAACAATGGCAAGGCATAGTCTTGCCCAACTATCTAATCAAGGGTCAACAACCTATGGTCGACAGTTGAAGCTTTGTTTCAACGGTTCTTCCCTCCGTAAGTACAAGAATTAAGCGGCTATTCGCGACTAATATTTTACCAGTCGCTAATACCCTTAGCGACAAAGTACGTTTAGTTTAGTTCTGAATTATGATCTTATCAACCGTGTTTGTCTAACGACAGGAAGAGGGGAGTCAAAAGGTTATGTTACCTTCTCATTAACCGATGGCCCCGAATATCACATTTCACAGGTTCAATCTCCTTTGTGTTTATTAAGTTTTTTTCGGGTTTTATACAACTATTTTAGGTTAACTCGGGTTTGATCAGGTTGCTAATGCAGTACAAGTTGCTAAACATCTTGGTGCAACTCTTGTGCTGCCAGATATCATTGGGAGCAAAGGGGAAAGAAGGTGAGTGGAACTAGACCGAACCATGACCTATATCGAACACCATAATCAATGAACCATGTTGAGCCATACCGAACCAATGGTCAATTGGCTTGGTTTGGTTGAACTTACATCTATTGTATGATATATTTCAGGGCCTTTGAAGAAGTTTACGACGCGGAGAAATTCATGCTAACCATGAGTGGTGTGGTTCAGGTAGAAAAGCGTAAACATCCCGACTCGTTCGTGCAAAAGCTCGCTAGTGTAAAAGTTCCCTACAATGCCAATCCAGGCTACATCATGACCAATATTGAGCCTCTATTTCGAGCAACACGAAATGTGCGGGTTATTACCTATTTTCCATCGGTAACCATGCGGGCAGGGAAAGTCGACAAGGATATGAGCCCGTATTCGTGTTGGGCTACATTTGAGGCTCTCCGTCTCAAGCCCGAATTAGAAGAAGTGGTGAACTCCATTGCTGGGAGGCTAAGAAGCCGTGAACCGGATGGCCAATTCGTTGCAGTAGACTACAAGGGTGAGATGTTGGGAACTAGTACTTGTCTAAGCAATGCAAACAAAGGGATGAAAAATTGCTACAATCCTGTAGAAATTGCACAGTTTCTTCAAAGAATCGGTTACCCACGATATTCGACAATTTACGTGACTCAGTCGAAACCTGGCCATAGCCTTCAGGCGTTAAAAGACTTGTACCCCAACACATTGACAAAGGTATACTTCTAAACTAAATTCTAAACCGAACAGACCAACCCGGTCTGTAAAAAGGTTTCACAGGCTAACCAACCTGCTCATCTATCCATCTTTGACAGGAAGATATAATGCAAGAAGCCGAGAAGGGGCTACTCGTCAAGTCTAAATTGGAACAAGAGCTCATTGACTTTCATTTGTGTTCGGTTAGTGACGTATTCGTGCCGGCAAAGTCGGGTCTTTTTTACGCAAACGTGGTTGGAAACAGAATTGCTTCTGGCAAGACAAATGTTCTAGTGCCAGCACAAATAACATCAAGCTTAGCACAAGATCATGTTTCCTCATACATATTGAAAAGGAGCCACCCAGCGTACGCTTGTTTCTGTCCGTAAACAAATACCAAGTTGTGTATGAAATCTAAAATAAGACGATTGTTAATCGCGTGTGTTGGATATCAACAGTTTAGTCAAAATGTTGTTTTTATCTTATATTTATATTGCTGATGACGTTTCATAGAATCAGGATTACAAAATCAAGCCAACACCGAATAAGTATAAACGTCTATGTGCAGATTCAATATACAAAAAACTAGGTCACATGAGGCATAAAATACGAAAGATTCCAAAGGTTGCATCACTTGCAGCTAAATACTATATTTGTAAGTTTAGTATGTTAGGAAGCTGCTGTCAAACCACAAGAAAATCCTAATAAACATCAAGTGTCGTCCACATTTGCTCTTGATGAACCTGTGACACAAGAGGCGTAATTTGCAAGAGTTCGATGTTTGAGAAGTTTTCAAGCTAAAATACTATGGGGTGTTTGGATCTGTATCTACACGCGACATAATTAGTTGTTAGCGTTTGGCATATTCTGATTTTTTTTTTAAGAAACCATGTAAATGACAAAAAGAACATGCTGCTGAAAAGGGAGAGAATGGGTACAGCATAAATAATTTTATCTGGAAATTCAAAAGATGTACCTCGGTTTCTCCCAAGACGAGATGGCTTGCATGACTTGTACATATTATAGAAGTATTCACTGAAGGGGCGCTCAGAAACAGGTATCAATTTACCAAGAACCGCAAGAGGCCAACTGGTCATATTAAGCAATAACAGTGAGAAAGATGGTCTGTTTGGAAGAAGATATGTTATGTAATCGAATGAAAAATAAAGATATCATCACATAAATTGACCTGACAAGCCCAATTCCGATAGAGATTAGCCAAAATTGCCAACTCAGCCTAACGGTTGTTGTGAATTTTCCCAAGAACATGATTATGATGACCTGAAAGAAATAGAGTCAATTAAGTGATATTACAAGATGAAATGTTTATGCAGTTAATATGTGACATATTAGACTTAGATTAACGTTAAAGGGATGTAGATAATCGGTGGTATGAAGCACCGGTTTGTTAGGCAGTTAATGGCATTTATTCATCAACCATCATGTTAGTTGATTGGCATCGGTTGATAGGGCGTAAATACCCTCCTATTTGTAAACATCTGATAAGTTAATCGATATCAACTTCATCCCTATTTTCCCTCCATATTTTTTTTACTTACCGATTATCGAACAAAAGAGCAGAAGCATTATACGATTCTAAAAAATGTGTGTTTCAAGAAAGAAAGAGGAGACAGAATCTCACTTGAAGTACGATAGTAAAGCCAACAATTCCCATAAAAGGCGGTTTTTGGTAACTCCTTTGAACACATTCATCTCATCAGGCTTCCTAGCATTAAACTCATTGAATATCTGCAGGTAGATTGATTAGCAACTTGAAAAACCTTTTACCAAAAGTAAAAAAAAAAAAAAATTGGAAAAATAAAGTGTTAAGTCAATACGTCGTCAAACACACATTCATTTTGACCCAAACCCAGATGCCCACCCAACCCGCCCATTACCTGAGAAAAGACAAAAGCGTTGAAAATGAGTGTGTTCTTCTTTTTGAGGGCCTGCTTATCGCTCTCATGCCCTAAATTCAAAATCTTTTTACCATCAAAGTTGAGTACAAGGAGGACTGTCACTTGGTACATAGCCTGTAAGTTTTATTCAAAAAATATTATGACATTTAACTTCACACATGTTTTCACAAAAAAGTAGTCAATGATATACCTGCACCAACAAATTCCTCCACATAATATTCGTTATAAGAGGCTCCCTGATCAATAAGGAATAAACTTTTTTTACCGTATGATATTTGAATATTGTTATGGTCACAAAATTTTAAATCCAAATTATATTTATTACTTATTAGATAACAAAATCAAACCTTCTGCCAACCGGGGTTCGGTCCATGAGGTGGTCTGTGGGTGGTTCAGTGGCTAGAGCAAGTGCACCAAGCGTGTCCATGATAAGATTCACCCACAGAAGCTGCAAAGAATCAAGAACGCTCATATGGTGATCGGATAGTGGTATGGTCTATGTGAGTGCCGGTGTGTGTGAGAAAGAGATGGGAGAGAGAGAAAGAGAGAGAGAGAGAGAGACCTGCACTGCATTTAACGGGACATCGCCAGCTGAAACGGCTGCAACAACATTAATTACAAGGGCTGCAACATTTACAGTGAGCTGGAACTGAATAAATTTCTGAATATTGGCATAAACAGATCTCCCCCATCTAACCACCTGTTGTATGATAAAAGAAATAAAACCAAACACATTCAACAGATATGAAAAAAAATAGAGAAAAAATATACCTTGACAACTGAAGCAAAATTATCATCTAATATAATAATATCACTGCTTTCTTTAGCAACTTCAGTTCCTTGAATTCCCATAGCTAGACCAATATCAGCCTACAATCAAATAAACACCAAATTACATTTTTGCAATCTAATATAATTATATCATACGTCTCAAAATAATATAAATCTTTTGGGTATTGCTTAACCCTTCTTTCTAACCTCATGTAATGCAGGTGCATCATTTGTCCCATCACCAGTAACAGCAACAACATGACCGTTCTTCCTTAATGCTTGCACAAGTAATAATTTGTCATTAGGGGACGATCGCCCCATCACCTGTTTCAAAGACATCATTATTTCCATTATAAACATTAACGTTGATATTATTTATTTAATTAACATACCGATATCTTGTCAGCAACTTCTAGTCTTTGTTCTTCGGATAATCCCCTAAATGTTTTCCCTTCAATCAAATTAGGTTCTTTTGCATCTGCATTTGATTCTAATATTCCACATTCTAGTGCAATTGCTTTTGCTGTCTGAAGATTATCACCCGTCACCATTCTTACCTTCACACCAGCCTTTTTGCACAACTCAACTGCATCTCTCACGTTCGGCCTACATGGATCCTGCAAATTACAATAATGCCACATGTGTCAAAACAGCATATAATACAGTCATAAAGGTTAAAGATCAAATATAATAATTACCTTTATGCCAACTATTGCTAGCAAAACAAGATCATCCTCAGGCATTTGCCAATACTCAAGTTCCTCTTCAGTAACAGGAAAAGTTTCCCCTTTCATTGTTCGGTAAGCAATTGCAACACAACGCAGACTTCCAGCAGCCATTGTTTCTATTGCTTTTTTAAAATACTCCACCTAGCATATTTATAATATTAATACAACTACAGATATTATAAAAATGCAAAGAACACCATAAAAGATTATTTAAAAAAGAAAACTTTAAGACCTTATCGTTATCCAAAGGGACTAAGGTCTCATTGGTATCCATGTAGCTGGTACATGCAGCTAACACAATTTCAGCAGCTCCTTTCCAGTGTATATGAACTTCAGAATCAGACTGCAGGGAAAAGAACATTTAATAATAACAAAAAAAAAACACATTTCATAATAAATAATAAAATTACCAATTTCACAGCAACACCGCCTCGTTTTTTCTCTGAATTGAATGGGAATGCATGAACTATTGTTGATTCTGACCTTACGACATCAAAATTCATTCCAAGCTGCATGATATCATTAGGAATAACATGCATCATAGAATGTACAAGACATTAAACCGAAAAAGAAAAATGAAAATTTCAATCATGTGCACTAACATTGAAGCCCCATTGAAGAATAGCTTTCTCAGTTGGCGATCCAGAAACTTCCACATTCCCACCACCCTGTTAAAAATCATAAACAATTATATATGATATCTTGTCAAAGAAAGGAAAAATAAGCAGTTTTTGAGAGTTAATAACATTTGTTAAGAAATTACCTCCGGCAAGAACACGCTTCCAGTTGTATTCTGAGCTATGCCTTCAATGAGAAGAGCCATGAGTCCAGAAGGTAATTCTGACTTGTTATCCAGTGGATCTATTTTCTTCCCGAATATATAGGCCTCAACCACGGTCATCTGAAAAATTAGCAAAATCATGTAATTAAATTACCAACAAAGATGATGATAAAAGAAACTAAGATAATATAAAATAAGAAGACAAAGAAACTTGCCTTATTCAATGTCAGTGTTCCAGTTTTATCACTACAAATTGTAGTAGCAGAACCCATTGTCTCACAAGCAGAAAGTCTTCTAACCTGCACATTGAAAATTAACAACAGTGAACATAGATTTTAAAACTATATATATTTTAGACTAAGTGCTCAATAGAGAAATTCTGAAAAAACTAAAAAAGTGTAACTTACCAGTGCCTTGTCCGCCATCATCTTACGCATTGAGTATGCAAGACTGCAAAATAAATTAATAGAAAGTATAATTGATTCAAGCCCGATCCAATTTAAAATAATAATAATAACAACAACAACAACAAAAGCTTACGTTAATGTGACAGCTAAAGGAAGCCCTTCAGGCACCGCAACAACAACAATAGTAACCTATACCAATTTTCAAGAATCGATAAACTGGAAAAGGAAACCAAACAAAATTAACAAGTGCCTTTGAAATATCAAACCTAGAGCATAACAAACCCAAACTTAGATTTATTTTCAACTTGTAAAACCAGTTTTCCGACTTTTCCCTTTAACGGGCTTATATAGTAACAATAACAACAAAAAATCATAATCACTTTGGAGTTAAAAAGTAGTTTGATCGACTCTTAAAAGTCGGCAAAGACACTTGTTAAGGAGGGGGCTGAGTATGAAGAGGATATACTGAAGTTACATACTGCAACAGTGAATATTTTAATCGCACCATCCACAGCATCACCAAGACTAGTTTTCCCAGCAATAAATCGTGCAGTTTCATCTGTGTCCTTTGTGTTCCCAGTAAAATACCTATACATAATATAATATCTCAGGAGTTTCCATTTTAAAACAAATTGTACTATCAACATGTGAAATTGCATTACCTGATTAGAAGGACAACGAGAACAAGTATGGCTACTGCAAGCCCAACTATACCAATAAAAGTGGCCACTCCATTTAACCGCACCTATATATATCATATGCAACACTTTTTTAATTTCTAATTTAATTTGTATTTTCTAATGTTTTATATTTCTGAGGCCTAACCTGTAACGGTGTTTCCTCCCCGTTATCTTCGGAGATGCTAGCCATAAGTAACCCCCATTCTGTATTTATGCCAACGCTTGTGACCTAAAAAAACAAACATACAACCACAGCTATTACTAGAGAAGAAAATAGGAAAAAAAAACATTTTTCTGTTGCTTTTATAATTACCAGCATAGTGCCATAGCCATCTGCAACTTTGCACCCTGACATTAAAAATGGTGCTTTGTGATCTTTATGAACCTACTCCATCAAAAAGCATAAAAAATGAAATTGTTTGCCAAAAACAAATTATGTGAAGAAATGTAACATAAAAAATCAAGGAACTCACAATTTTACTCTCGCCAGTCATGCTAGATTCATCAATAGCCAGGGAGTGACCCGATATTAAAATCCCATCAGCAGGAACCTGGTTCATGACAGATTGTGAACATGTAAAAAAACGATAAAACAGATGTCATAATGAAGGAAACAGCATATCTTTTTCTGACCTGATCACCAATTTTTAGTGGTATCACATCACCAACAACAATATCAAAGATTGAAATTTCAACCCTTCTCCCACCTCTTACAACCTATAACATTCTTATTTATGTCAGCATAATTTATGCTAGTTATAATAGAAAAATAAATTAATAATTGCATGGTTGAGAAAAGAGAACCCACCTCCAAGTGTATATTCTGCTTCTCTTCATTCAGGTTTTGGAATTGAAGTGATTGTTTATAATCACTTACAGCTGAAAGATGTTAAACGACAGTATAATCCATAAGTGAAGAAAAAAACTACTTTCCAGTGAATACTTGCATTATGAACATAATAAAACTGAAAAAGATTCCATTTTAACTACAGCAAAGATATGTGTGATGAAGTACCTGTAACAACTATAACAATGATAACAGCCATAGCTATGCTCCCACCATCATACCATCCTTCCTTGATTCCCTGAAATAGACAGAAATGATAAAATCATAAATTTTAAAGTACAGTTTTTACTTTTTAGTAATTTTGAATGAAACTAATTAATTAATTGTAATCATCTTTTTTCACTTGCCTCTGTCTTTATACCCAATGCCAAAGAAGCAGCTGCAGCTACCATCAAAATGATCAAAGTTGTATCTCGGCAAGCATCAAGAACAAACCTCTATCAAATCAAACACCAGAACTTTTCAATTAAAAAAAATAATAATCCCAATGGCTTAATATGGAAAAATCTAATGATGTCAAAAGACATACCCAAAAGCTTCGTCCCTTTTTACGTGGGTATGTGTTTGACCCAAAAACATTTTTCCTGTCCAATATGCTTGACTCATCATCATGAATTCCCTTATCTGGATTTGTCTTTAGCTTTTCTGACAATCCTTTGACCTGATGTTAAAGACCAAAACTTTACTTATATGACAAAATGTTATGCTTTTTATGACGACAAATTTGTTTCTATAATAAACTTACCCCTCCATAGTTTTGTAAAGCGGCGGAATCATGATCTCTAGTCATTGAAGCAAGTTGATCCGGGCTAATACTATAATCACCCGTAGGAGTAGGAGATGGTGGTGCTTTCTCTGCCCCTGATAGAGAAAAAGGTCCATTACAAAGCTCAACAAAATAGTAAAAGCATGCACACATCCGTATATCTGTATTGAGTGTCTTCTCTTTTAAATGTGGCAAGACGGGCGGGCCAAAGGGCTGGATGATGTAAAGACTTTTAATCTTATTAAAAAAATATAAAATAATTAGTTTGCCGATTATGATTGAAAAAGGCAGTAGTGTTATAATAGTAATCTAAACATATAATCAGTAACAACAAATGGAGGTTGTATGCTTTAAAAAACAGACGTTAAGCGTCTTTCCATCGGTTTGACCAGCACCCCTTTTAGCTAAATTACATATTTGACTTGTTTGAAACAACCCGATCGACCCACTCATAAGTAAATGAGTAAAAACCGCCAATCTAATCACATAGCAATAACGTAATAAGAATTAAGTACCATTTGGTTTTGCTCCAGCAGCTTGGAAAAGGTAGGCTGCCTGAACAGCAGCAACAATGAATGACGAATGTAATGAAGTTGCATTAAGCTATGAACAAAAAGTAAGTGATTAAAAAAATTACTCGTATGACTTGTGCATGGGTCCTGATCTTGGCTATAATTTGTTTCTTCTCTTCCTCTTTTTTCAATCTAATGTGTATCGAAATCGACGGGAAGCATTCAGCACAAGCGCCGCTTGCTATAATGAAATCATATCATTAATACACATAGTGACATTCAGACAATAAGATGTTAATGAAAATAGAATTAAATTCAGTACGCATGGTATTGTATGATAATAAAGGTATTAGCTTAACAAATTATGTCACCACAAACTATATTAGGTTTGCAATCTGCATAACCTACCTTTTCAGTCAAACCCAATTCATTATCAATAAAGTTACAAATTCTAGTAACAGTGAAGAAGCATGTTCAGTGAATTTCAGGAACAATGAAGGAACGTGTTACGTGTCCCGTGGTATGGTACATTGAAAATATATTCTTCACTTCTCCCAAAGAATATGCAACATTGGACTTGGCACCTACTTAGTATAAGTATTTTAGGGCACCCGGGGCACTCATCAATACCATCACTCGAACCCCCTCACCACCAACCAATCACATTATGCCACCTCATCTCCTTGAATAATGGGCTCACAAGATAAAAAGGGTTGCTGTGGTGTTCTAGCTCATCACTTGAACCCGTTCCAATTAAATTTAAAAAAAAAAATCAAACCCACCAATCACATCTCCCTTTCGTTCAAATATTCCCCCATCACGTACGGGTTCGTCATCATGTGAAAAACCATCATGCCCAAGATAAAAGGGTTACGTCAGTGTTACACTTGAACCCACATAACCCAAACCTCTATCACGGGAATGCCCCGGGTGGCCTTACTAACGAATACATTCCTAAATACTCCTTAATAAGAAAACTTATGGATCACAGTGAATTTTTATCAATTTCTGATAGCAGCTGCCAGGTGTTGGATTTGCAATTTGAAACCGGTACTCAACAATTTATTCTTAAACATGTTGTCATGAATAGATTGTTATTCAGTTTTGGATTACTAGTTTCATATCAGCTACACTGAAAATCATTATTAAAGGTTAAAACAAAATTTCACATTCCCCCCTTCATTATGTAGCATAATTTTAGAATTCCACTCCAATTCTAACTAATAGTTGTTCATCCACGGTGAAAAACATAACTTGTAGTGTTCTTCTCAAATCATAACAACCACCCAAACATGCATTTGCGTAACCTTCTAAAAATGGCACCCTTAAGTTTGAAAAACAAAGCACTACGTAGAGGTTCCTTTCTAGTAATGTAATAACAAGTTGACTACTTCCCAATGTAGTTTCTCTGGATTAGACATGAATCTACTAACTACTCCCATTAAATGAGCATATGCGACCTCGTGCGTAGCATAGCATACATCAAACTGTCTAGGATTCATAAGGAACTTTAGTCCTCTCTTCCTTGCCTTCTTACGTGGTGATTATTGCTTTGTTTCTTAAAATGCTTAAGGTGGCTTACTGAAGATCTTGGCATCATTAAGACTAAATCTATCTTAACACCTTTATTTTTCTCTTAACATTCTTATAGTCTCACCATGGGCGAAACTTTGTTGGGTCTGGACGGTGCCTAGCCCCCACCATATTTTTGTTCCATAGTGTAACTTTATGCGTTTCCATCTGAAAATTTTATACGTATTGAGTCCGGCACTTTGGCCCCATCTGTTTTAAGGTTCCCATGACTTTCGACGTCCAACAAAATTTTTCAAGCTCCGCACTGAGTCTCACTTAATGCTTGTACCGTGGATTTGCTTTGCAGACCCGTAATCCTTGATCTCAAATTCCCGAGAAAACTGTCTCTTAAATGTGTTAACCCATCATGTCTGATCTTGCAATCAGCATGTCATTATTAACATACAACAAAAATGCGATATGCTAGGATCCGAATCTCTTGAAATAGCAACAATGTTACATCGCACATCTCATGTATTGAATCCTATTCATTGAGTCAATGACTTGCATCAACCGATACACACATTTCATCAATCTTCAAACCATCCTCTTTTTCCAAGGTATCAAAAAGCCTTTTAGTTCTGCCATACAGGTGCTTTTCATCAAGATCACCATTGATGAACACCGTCTTAACATCTAACCGTTCCAGATCCAAGTCTTCTACAACTATAGTTCCGTAACCTAATCCGATTGTAGTCATTTGCATAACTTAAGAATATCTCATTCTAGTCAATAAAACCAATGTAGCTGCAGAAACTAACTCCAATTTCACCGATCCAAACAACGTAACCAAAACCTTGTTATATAACCAATTAAACACATAATCCTCACAACAGTCAACAGCATTGCTTTCATATCCAATCAGTAACACAAAATAACAACAAAAACATAATAATAACAATAACATAACAACAAAACGAACAAGAGACATAAAACATTACCCTCCATCTTCTAAGGCTATGAACTGAAGCACTTTTAGTCCTAACAATATCAAAAGGATCGGAAGGCGAGTCGTAATCCTCCTCGAAACCCTCGCCGCCAAACTCCACATCATTCTTGTGCCGCCTGTAGGGCGAAGCACTGCCGCTCATCGCTGTAAATTTATAAAACTAGTTGTTGTTACTGTCGCAGGAGAGATGACACCGTCTCAATATCTCGATCAGATTCAGACACAAAAATCTCTGTAAACAACATTAACATCATACTGCCTCTCAACATCATTGATCTACTAACCACTAATGAATTACAATAGGAATTACTACTACTGTATTTCATTGATTCACGTGAACTAGGGTTTCGAGCACAACAATTATTATTATTATTATTATTATTATTATTATTATTATTAATTAAAAGTTAAAATAAATTAACTGGACCGAGTATTAAAACACAATACGAGTGAGTTTCGAAGAAGCATCGGATATCAACATCAACATGGTTTGGTGTACAGTCATCATGATTACTAGAAAAGCAAATAATAATAATATAGAGATGGAACAGACCTGAATAGAGAGAGATGAAGAAAGGATAAAAGTTATGAGATCGAAATTGTTTGTTGCGGTGTGTGTGTGTGTTAGGAAGGAACGAGGAAACTTCCAGGAAACTTCAGTTTATGCGAGTGTGGAAAAAGTTTATTGTAGATAATAATAATAAATTACAATCGATTAATAACGTGTCTTTTTTAAATTTTGTTGTAAATTAAAATAAAAATAGGATAATTAAGTCAAGTCAGGGGTATAAGAATAATAATAACAATTTCAACTTTTCCTTTTTCCAAAATTCTTGGACTCATTAGTTTCCAACTTATTTATTTACTAGATTATATCATGGAACATCTTGGGTTTACAAATCTAATATAACACATTAATTTTACATATGAAATAGACTAATGCGCTTTACAGTTACATGCAAAAAAGCCTCAGGTAGCACATAACCTAAAACAATTAACAATGCATCTCCAATGTTAACGCATAATCTTAAACAATGTATAATTCTAATGTTAACATCCAACCTAAAACTGTGTATAACTCTAAGGGGCTGTTTGGTAGCCTCTTAATCAGCCTCTTAACCATTCAGGTCTGAATCATTCAGTATTCAGACTGTTTGTTTCAGCATCTGAATGGAATGATTAAGTGCTGAACCATTAAGCTAATAAGGGATGCTGAATGATTAAGCTCTTAACCATTCAGAACCTCTTAACCATTCAGACCATCTTAATGATTCAGCACTTAATCAACCAAACGGCCCCTAATATTAATACCTAACATAAAACAATGTACAACTCCAATATTAACACATAACCTAAAACAATGTAGAACTCCAATGTAACTCTAATATTAACACATATCCTAAAGACTAAACAAATGTACAACTCTAACATACTAATATTGATACCTAACCTAAAACAATGTATAACTCTATTACCTATTCTGCTCTGGTTGAAATAGAATTCATATTTACTGGTTTGAACATAACTACTGACTTGCCTATACATGATTAATGAATTACCTGAACACATGTTTTTTTTCTTGTATAAACAAAACCCCACAAAAAATAGTCGTTTTTTTCTCTGTTTTTTATATAGCAATATACGTTAGAAAGATAATAAAACACTCGTTAATTTGTGTAATTTTTTTCTTTAAAAAATCCCATAGATAAAAGATAGTAACGTTTAAAAATTATAGGAGAAAACATGAGAGAGAAAAATCCAAATTTAAAAAAAAAATCCTAAAATTACTTAATGCCACATGGCATCTTACATGACACTCTTAAAGGGGAGAATGACTATATGAGTGTCATGTAGGATTTAGCCCTTTGAAATATATATACACTAGCTTTTATCCCGGGAGTGTCCCGGGGTTGAAATATGCAATATAACATAATAAAATATCTAATATGACAACATAATTAATGATTTGCCAATACATGATTAATGAATAATAATAATAATAATATTTATTTTAAACAAATTTCTGCCATAAGTTATCATATTCAAATATAAAAAATAGGAATCTCTGCCTATGAAGTTTTGTTTATCGTTTGTGATTTATTAGTAGAGTAAAATATATTTGAAAACAAAACCCTACAAAAATAGTTGTTTTTTTTCTCCGTTTTTTATATAGCACTATGGTACTCGTTGGAAAGATAATAAAACGCTCGTTAATTTGGTGAAATTTTTTTCTTTAAAAAATCTCGTATATAAAAGATATTAACGTTTAAAAGTTATGGGAAGAAACATTAGAGAGAAAATTTAATTTTGTTTTTAAATTATTATCTTTTCCTAAAATAATTATAATATATATAGATTTATTAAAAAAAACTCAAAAATTAAAAAAATCCTACATGATGCCACGTGGCACATTCAAGGAGGGGTTGAGGTCTCCATTGAATGCCACATCATCAAAGTTCAACTCTTTTATTATAAGTTATTATAGATTATAGATATATATGTATATAGATATAGATGTATTTATTATGGGTTTTTTTATTAACAATTTCATTTCATATCTGGCAACTTGCATTAAAATAGTAGGTAGAGACGAGCAACAAACTACACCGTAACTCCTTTCTGGATCGCAAACACTAATCTACTAAAAACATGCCCATATCCCTCTGGGATCGAAATGTTGTTGTAAATAACTTGTTGGGACCCTTGTCAGAAAACGAACAGCTTCCGGGCCCAAGGAATCAAATGTATCAAAAGCAAAAGCGACAAAAGCGTGTTGAATTTCTTCACAAGCTCTGGTAGGTTAAGATCAGGGTTTAGTTCTTGGAATGAGGTAGCTTGAGATTAATTTTGTGTAATTTAGAAGTAGGAGTATAGTAAAACTTTAGTAACAAACAAATGGGGGAACATCTTAAACCTTTACAAAATCTCAAATACAAACTTTCCATTTTGATAACTAAATTGCTTATGTTTTCTTTTTAGGTGAGTTTAGGATTATGGTGCAACACATAACTAACTTCAAAAAAAGAATCCGAACTAGATAAGTATGTGTATGTAGTAAAATGAAGATGATCATCAAGAGAAAAGATGATGATCTATTGACACATCTAAACAAGATTATTTGTTGTATGAAAGGTAAAATAGTAGATCTTTTGGTAACGGTTCGATCTATTCCTTACATTTTGCTAGGATGGCAATATAAGGCCATAAGGGTATTAACTGAACAAAACATGAAAAGACATTATCAAAACCAAAAGACATTATCAAGAGTGTTCATGCTATGTTGTAATTAAACATGTCAACCTGGAAACAAATTGCTAGACTCGATGAGTTGGATATGTGTTTACTCAAGGAGGCTAGGCATGTAATTTATATAGTATTAATTTATAAGATTTTTGTGCAATATGGGTTGTACCCTATGCTATATGGGTTGTACCCATTATGTAGACAAAATTGGTTTTGTATATTTTTTTTTTTTTGATTTTACCATTTGGATTTACAAGCTGGTATTGGTATGCATTAGGTACAAGTGAGTCATGCTTCTTTTGATTATCATTCCCATCAAACAGCAGATGCAATTTTAAACCTCCCTCCTCTCTCTCTTTCTCTCTTAAAAACAACCCTCCTGCAACCCAAAAAAACCTAATCGAAGACCCATCGTCATCTTCATCATCTCGATCTGATTTGGTTTGCAACATGTGTGGTTGTGGTGGGTCGTGGTTGTGGTAGGTGATGGTGGTGTGGGAGGGAACGAAGTAATCGCGAGAAATGGAGCTCTCGTCGTAGCTACTATTGCTGCATTGAAGCGGGAAAAACAAAACTGACGCTTCGGTTGCATCTGTCTGTCGAAGCGAGATCTGTCGTTGTTACGTTTTTTTATTGTAAAAGGGACTTGGAGAGGTGGGCTCCGTCGTGTATGGTGGAGAAGAAGATGGAGGGAGGATCGTCGTCGAGGATATGAGATAACAAGGTGTAAATGGTGCGTCTACTACTGTTACTATCAAGCAAAGGCATTGCCGTCCAAAAAGGTTAAGTGTTTTGTTGTGATTAGTTTTGGTTTTTTTGGTTGACTTGTACATTTGTGGTGACGGTGGTAGTGGGTGTTAGGTGTTGGGTCAGCTGGTGGTGATGGGTGTTCTATGGTTGTTTGTGTTTTGGTGATGGCGAGTGTTCGGTAGCGTATATCCATCCAAGTTTGACACATTTTTACGCCCCCGCCGCAACGCGCGGGGCTTAATACTAGTTTAGTTTTAATCTACACCTTGAAAACATATAGAGCACACTTGAAATAGCATAAATTGTCGTATGTATTTGTTGTTTTAAGTATGTTTATAGAAATTTCATTAGATCGAGAACAACATTGTCTTTAAAGCCAAGTTTTCAAACTGTGTGTGCGTTCAGCCTCATGGCCATTTTTCAATTTTCAAACTTTCTATAAAGCCATCAATGATCAATCTCCTTTAAGAAAAAAAAAACAAGCCATGTGTTTTGGTTAAACGTCATGTCTAGTTACGGTGGATATAGTTACTAAATAATGTTATAAAAACCTTGATTATTATATTTAATTAATCAGAATATGTCATGAAAAGCATTTTTGTTGGAAAAAATGCCCGGGAATATGATATGAAAGAATTCATAAAGTTCAATTTTTGTTTTCTAATCAATAAATTTTATTTTATTATAAAAAGTAATAATTAACTGTAAACAAATTATTATTATTATTATTATTATTATTATTATTATTATTATTATTATTATTATTTCAGACAAGAAAAATAAATGCCCACCACTAACCCACGAGATTTACATGCCCATATACCACCTTCCATGTTTCCATGTGAGTCCACTACTCACGTCTCACGCCTTTGTTGTGAATGTGATTAACATACAATACGTAATAAAAATACTTTAATATCTTCTTTTTGTTTTACCTTTTAAAAATCTTGGTGCTAATTAATTTAAAAAACTTATTATTTGGGCACACGGGGTTGTCCGTGATGATCACCCTGTAGTTGGCGTGATACACCCCCACTCAATCACGGCCGCAACGAAGTTATTTCGTGATATACATCACGTTGAAAAACTAGCCGTTGTATGACCGTTGGCTGGCCACCAATGGTCTTTTGACCATTTAAATTAAAAAAAAAAGTTTTTTTGTTCCAATCACTATATATACATATCCATACAAAATCAAAAAACACACAATCAAACAATACAATAAAAAAATGGAAGGATCTAGCAAGAAACAATCGGCTACGAAATGAAAGTTTAGACCAAAGGTTCGGCCTAACTTAGGCGGACCGGCTAGATTTCATCAAGACGCACCACACAACCCCACAACCTACACACCAATCCTATCAAAAACCAAAGTTTTCAAAACCAACAATTCTCGCTTCCAAACCAATATCCAGTGCACTACTCTCAACCCAACATGCCAACCCAAATCGCATCCGGAGTGTTCCAAGCACCTCCGGAAACGATTGATCTACCTATGTTCGACCGTTATGGGGTTCGCGATCCAGAGAACTATACGGTTGAAGATTCTAAGGAAGATGATTATGAATATGAACAAGAGGTAGAGGAAGAGAAAGGAGAGGAAAATACAAGTGCAAGCAACAAGAGGAAGAGAAGAAGGGGAGATATAAACACCGGGCCAAAAGACAGAACTCCTTGGACGCAAGAAGAAGAAGTGGCGTGGTGAAGTCGTTTTTACATATTTTGAGGACAAACGCGTCGGAAATCAACAACCAAAAGAAACCTTTTGGCTGCGAGTGAAGACCCACTTTGAACAAGTTACCGGTATGACGACAAGGCGGATGGATCAAATAACCGGTAAATGGAGCGATATAAATAAAAAGATGAGTAGATTCAACGCCCTCTACGTCACACAGGTATATTATGTTATTTTTTTATAAATCGTTTACTTTATATTTTTCTTTATAAAAATTGTTAACTTTTTATATATATATATATATATATATATATATATATATATATATATAAATTATAGAAACGTCTTTTGGCCAAGTGGAGCGGCTGATGTGAAAATCATACGTGCGGCCCTCAACGATTATAAGCGGCTGTACGTAAGGACTGGTTTTAATTGGTTGGATTCTTGGGAGGTTGCAAGAGTTCATTCCAAGTGGGTTCCCATTGACATTCCCGGGATAACCGAACATGCGCCAACCAGCCCTCACGGAGGAAGGGGAAGAAGAAGGGGTGGTCGTTCTCAAAAACGATCTAAAACATTCGACTCGGGAAATGGTACACCATCAACGGACGGGCTGTCTACCAACATGCCCGAACTAAAAATAATACTAGGAACCACCAATAACATAAAAATGGTGGAGAAAACTATATTAGTGACAGATTGAAGAGTAATAAGCGCAAAGCCAGAAAAAGTAGTACCGTCTCTTGAAAGTATCTGTAGGTTCATCTAAAAAGACTCTACTTCAAAGAGTGGTCTAAGTCAAAGGTAAGACTACGAGTATAGGAAAAATTAAGTGTAGGCAAAACTAGGGTCCTAAGGAATATCTACTATAGAATCTATCCACTCTTCTAAAAGTCCACAACATTTATTCTACGATTCCAGAACCCTTACCCTGATCATGCCTTCGAAGAGTTACAAGTCTAACAAATCATGCATAATCCGCTCGTCACATGTTAGTTTGGTTCTGCTTTTACCCCTTCTCCCTCCATTATTAGGGTTTCTATGATTCTTACTATAGTCGTCATATGTTTCCTCAGCCCGATACCAAACCATTTCACTCTTTCGTCCAATACTCATCTGAGATACATGACATCTCTAACTTTCTCATAAAAAGATTAATTAGGAACAATTTGCAATTGATCCATCAATCGGTTGTGAGGCTTATGTGTACCTTTATAATGAAGTCCTCTTTTGAGCTTGGGAACTTGTAAATCTACCCCTGGGCTATAAACCACTTGGATATTAGTGGATATTCAAAAGGAAGGTGAAAGTTGATAGTCGTATTGAAAGATATAATACAAGGTTGGTAATCAAAAGGTGAAAGTCCATAGTCGTATTAAAGAACATAGGAAGGTTTTCGTTACTTTGATACTATTGAAAAGCTAGTGAAGAGATTTTCACTACGTGTTAAAGTGTATTTTTTTGGCCAATTTTGGACATATATATGTGTGTGTGTGTGTGTGTGTGTGTTTGTTCTATGTTATGAGGGCTTCACAACAACCAAACCACATCTAAAAAGGAGCTAAGAATGAGAAACTGATATTCGAAGTTTAGACTTGAACATGTGAAAGCTATGGAAAAGGTGGAAAAGTAGAGAAGTGTTCCCTAATAGGTGGAGAGAATAAACATGGAATGGCTTATATACGGGAGGAATCCTTCTTGTTATCTAGAGCCACACCAATGGGTTTGCGAAGGATGCGAAACACCCTTAACTCGCACTCACACATCGTGTGACGTAAGTGAAATGTGTCGCTTTGATGACACATTTTGCACTGCAATAGCCCTGCCGAGGAGCTCTTTAAACATAATAAAATGCATTGAAGATGCTAAATGCCATTTATTTTTTCGTTTGGCTTTTTGCAGAGATGTTTCAACTCAGTTTTACAATATTCGTATAAATGCTAAGGGACACTTAGTAGCAAAAGACACTTACACATTAAGAACACACAAAAGCTTCAGGCAATCTTCTTTTTTTTTTTCTTTACAAGGTATACCTTTTGCTTTAGAGTCTTCTCAGGCAGTACTAACTGCTTAGGCTGTTGTACACCGGGAAACAACCAAGTACTCTTTGATAACTTGAAATTTGTTTTAAAGGAGTTGTGTTCAACACAACCCTTAGCCAAAAATGTATTGTGTCTTGTATTTTAGTTATTATAATTTGTTTATATCAACCTTAATTTATTGTTTTCTACTTTTGTATTGTAATTCAACAAAAGTGTTTTATTTCAGTTTATTATAAATGATTTCTACATGAAATTACTTGTTGTGATACGAATAACCCCCCATAAGAATTATGATTGTTATTGCAGCTTTAAGAAATTTTGATATTTACCATATGGATGTTAAGACTGCAGTGTGTTATGAGCTAAGGGTCTCCGTGGAAGCAATCTCTCTACCCTCTTTGGTAGAGATAAGATTTGCTTACATTCCACCTAATTCCCCAGACCTTACCAATAGTTTTGCTACTTGTGGGATTTACAGGGCTTAGTTGTTGTTGTATGTTAAGACTGCAATTATAAACGGACATCTAGAACAAGAGATTTACATGGAGGAAAGTGAGCATTCTCTGCTCTTGGACAAGAGAGGAAATTATGAAACTCACTAAATCATGGTATGACTTGAAGCAAACTCTAAAATAATGCCACAAGAAGTTTGATCACGTCATGATGGAATGTGGATTCAAAAATAAATTTGTGAGACAAGTGTCTATGTGAAAGACATAACTAGAGGTTTTGTTACCCTTTATATGCTTATCATTGACACTGACGATAATATGGTAAAATCCTCTAAGAAATTGTGAGCTAAGTTCGACATAAATGGGGTTTAATAGATGTGAGTTTTGGAATGAAGATTACCTGAACCGAGAGTACTGAACATGTCATGAGACTAGCTTGAATATGGCTACAAACTCCAATAATTGATACCACACCATCTATATCGAATAATAGAGGCTAGTGTTTCTCAATTAAAGGACCATTTACCATACTCTAGTATATCTTATGATGATTTGTATTAGACCTGACTTATCATATGTGTAAAAAGACTTATGAATGGGGACATTACCCTACATCTTTTAAAAGGGTGAATCTAAGCACTCTTGGTACTAAAAATGCCGAACTCCACTCCACGACATTCTTGTGTCTCCTGTAGGGCGAACCGGCACCGATCATCTAGTTACTGTCGCAAGAGAGAATGAGATGACACTATCTCAAATTTCGATCAGATTCAGATACCACAATCTCTGAAAATAACACCAATAACAATAGCATACTGCCTCTGAAACCATTAAACTTTAAACCACCAATTATGCAATAAGAAATATTAATGTACTTCATAACTGATTCATGAGAACTAGGGTTTTAAAATAATTATTAACTACAGCCTCCCACCTACCATATCACAGTCATGATCACAACAAAAGAAACAATCAAGTAAAATATCACACTTCATGGATTTAGAGATTGAGAATGAACCTGTATGAGAGAGAGAGAGTAAAGACTGAACCTTCGAGGAAGCTTCAATTCCCTCAAAAAAGTGCATGATCTCACTAAGATATCCTTTTTATAATAATTATAAATAAAAAGTCAATCTAGGGGCATTAAATAGTTTTGTAAGCTTTTGTTTTTTTCAAAATTCTTTGACACAATGTATTTGTCTTTGCCGCGAGGAGTGATTGGGAAAGACTTGTGTTTTTTGTGACCCATGTTCGATTCTCACCCTCCTCATTATTTTCTACGGCATTCGAGCAATGATGGTGACAAATGCACCGAGGAGCATTCGATCCTGAGCCGCACCACTCCAACGAGGAAACTCGTGTGGAGGCAGTACAGTTTCTGGAGAGCGTCGTAACCAAGTCTGATACGCTAGCGCGGGCAAGGTTAAGACAACGTAGTATGGGGCAGATCCTGGCTAGGGCTGCCGATTAGGCAGTATGACATTGAGTCACTCATATTAAAGTAACCGTTAAAAAAAAACAATGTATTTGTCTTTCTTCTTTCTTTTGTAAATAAAATGGATTTTTATTAATTATGTTAGTATTTTACTTTTAAGTTTTTAACTTATTTCACTTTGGATGAAAGCTCTTTGGTTTGCTTGATAATATGCTTAAACTGAATAAACATGATGGTAAATTGCTAGATTCTGTGAGTGGAGCATTTGTGGCTCGAGGAGGTAAGGTGTTTAATGTGATTTATAATTTGAAGTGTGAAAATCCATAGTTGTTTAATTGAGTCGAGAGTTTTATGGGAGCAAGCCCCCTTTGTCTATTATGATAGACGAAATGTTTAGTTTCATCTCACCCTCTTTATATTCTACCGATAGCTTGCAAGAGAGATTTTAATAGGAATGATAGGAACTTTATGTAAATAGTTGTCACCGAAACGTAGTAAATGTGTTCAAACCTCATACCCTTTTTGTCAAACCTTCTTTAAACTTGATTGATATGTCGACAAGATTTTCTAGTCGGCAAATATAATCTATGATTAGAATAACGGAAATTAATCTTATATATTATTATTGTAGTTATATTAGGTTTGCGGCGCAAGAAAAAGTTAAAAAGCGGTGCCGACCGACCCTACCATGAGATTTACATGTGGCTAGCTTGAGTGTTCCCACAGATTTCCCATATGTTCATGTCAGAGTTACTACTTACTACTCACCTTAGGCATGGCAATGGGTTCATTCGGGTCAAGCATCGGTAAATCGGTAATCACATATTTATACTTGCTTAATATATGTCTCGTATATTTGCGGCAATAAGTAATAAGTATATCGTTAGTTTAAAAAAAATTACATTGGGATTTCTAAGTACATTTTTTTCTACCATTCTAATTTTACATAATTTTTTATAATCTTAATAACTAAATTCAGTTAATAGAAGATTAACTACATACATATTATCACTATAAAAGTTTAAAATAAGTAAATATATTTCAATGACTGTCCTCGGGGGAGAGAACCAACACTTTATAGTGATAATATGTATGTAGTTAATCTTCTATTAACTATAAAGTTCAAAATAAGATTAACTACATACATATAATAGAAGATTCAATGGATATGTTTCGATATATGATCAGATAAACGTGTATATAGTTCATGTAACCGGGTCGAATATCACATAATCTCATACCTATCCATGCCCGCAAAATATTTTCCTCCAATCTCATACCTGATCTTGTAACCATCGGATTTCAGGTATACCCGACCCGAATGTTTCGGATATACATGTTGTTGTACTCTAGTTTTAGGAGTCACTTGTTGTGAATCTTGTGATCAATTGAGAGTAAAAATATAGCTTTATATAGTGTGTTATACATGGTGTACTCAGTTTTACTAATTGTTTTAAATAGATATATAACAATAACATCATGATTATACTTCTTGTTTTTTCACCTTCAATATATAAATTAAACATCTTAAGATTAGTTTCTTTTTTGTTGGCTATTACTACCTTTTAAACAATGGGTTTATTTGATGAAAAATTATTAGTATATGAGTTTATTTTAGCCAGATCAAATTCGGATTTTCACCTTCGATTATTAAATCTTTAGATTAGTTTCTTTTAGGTTGGCTATTAATTACCCATTTTTGAACAATGGTTTAATTTGATGAAAAAATATCTTTTAAGTTTTAACTCGTGTACTACTTTTTCTACTCCTAATTCATTTTTTTTTTCCTAATGGACTTAAACCCTTACCACTTAAGAACATGTCATGAAAGGAATGACGCTTTATTTTTTTTCTAACGCCTTGATACCATCATGTCCTCAATTAGATAACATGTTAATTATGCTCAAGTTATAAAAATGTGTACAATGGGTTAGCCCCACCCATGACCATGATTTTGTCTCTACAGCTTACTTGTCGTTGGCTTCACATCGTCGCCATCTGCATTATGCACTAAATCGTCACCATTCCATTGTCGCCTCTGTCGGTGTCTTCACCATCATCACACCCGACACCCCTCCTAGTTATATCTACCCCCACTTTTGCCGCAAGCACAAAAATAGTGGGAAAATCTACTGTGGTATTTTGTTTCCTAAGCGATCTATTTCGACCCGACTCCATTTTGGCCAAAACCTGTATTTGCTCGGAGAAAGTGACATTCTTTTTAAAACGGACATGTTTGACTTGAGTTATTTATTTATTTTCATTCTATGTTTACTTATCATCATGTATGTTCAAAAAGGAAATGAATGGTGATTTAACACCATCAATACCGCAAGAAATGACGTTTGATGCTTTGTTGTTTAGACTATTAGGTGTGGTCTCGGGTACTTTGCTCGGGGAGCTAATCTGGCTTCGGCCCGAAGGGTTAATCCCCGTTTGTCCTGATCAATTTCATTGGTTTATCTTCTCTTTTTTTTTAAATCAACTTTATATAATAAAAAAGGAAGAGAGAATGGGGGAATGGGGGAAACCATTTCCAAACTTTGGGGAGAGAAAATGGGGGAAATGATGTGGCGCTGATCTTGGCACTTCGGGGAGTTGGGGTAAAACCCAACCACACCATATAGTCTTATAATTAGGGGTTTCTTGGAGAGAGGAGTGTACGGTAAAGAGAATGAGAGGAGAGGGAGGGTTTTTAGAGAAAGGGGCCAAGTAGCTTCATTCGCTGTGGCGTCGACCTCAAAGACAATCCAACAACGACCATAATTGACTGAGCGACGGACATCTTGATGGTTGTGGTCTACAACAGTGTTAGCCACATGTTTTCCCATTTGCTTTCCCCCCTTATCGTTCCTTCATTTCCGTCAGGGGCGATCTAGCTCTAAGTTAGGGGTTGCGCCCGCTGTCCCTCGGTTTTTTACGCATAGTGAATTTTTTTTTTACGATTATGTAAAACGTTACCTCTAAAAATAAATTTTACGTTACTCCAATAAATTTTGCGTCTTGTCTTTGGGAAAATATTATCAAACTTTATACTAAATGTCACTGGATTAAAGTCTAAACCCACGGACCCAATCCAATTACCAAAACTCAAACTCAATTAAACTAGTCCTAACCCCAAACCAACTACCCACCTAACCACCTAAGGCCTAAGAGCTAAGAGAAAAAAAAAACGTGTCTTCTGCTTCTATTCTTTTGCAGAAATTCTTTTTCTTCTGCAAACAGCCAAACCAAAGTTGAAACCCTTAACCCTCCAACCCCCAAACTTGCCATCCTCCGCCCCTGCCGCGCTTTGCCCATGCTATAAGTGAATGTTAACATATTGAGTTTTTTTTTTTGTTATAATTGCTTTTTTATTCTATAAATTATATGTTATTTTTTTTTTGTGAGATTGACTATAGGATTTTGAATGTTAGAATTAGTACTCGGATGTTTGATTAATTGATTAGGTTTGTGATTTTGTGGGACTGTGAAGATGAAACCATGTTCTAATCTTAAAAGAAAAAGCCCCCGAAAATGTGTGCGACCGAAAGAGAAAATTTTGATAAAGTAAAAGAATATGACGTAATGGCTCAATTTCAAGAACCAAATAGTCGAAATCTATTAGGTATGCGTGTAACTTTATCTATTATCATGTTTTTTTGTTTACATTGTACGAAAACTACCTCATTTTTTTTTTGAACGTTACTCCTAAATTTTTTCCTAGATCCGCCATTGCTTTCCCTTTTCCTTCTTTTTTTTCTTATTGATTTCTTCTTTGTCCCTTTACGCAAGTAAGTTTCTTGCTTAAATTAATTTTATAGTATATTTGTTGAATTAAAGGTTTGGATTGTTCAACTTATCAGCCATCTTTTATTCTTTCGTGTAGGTTGAGTCGAAACGTTTAATATGCTTAACATGTTTAGATCTGTTCAACGGCGGTGGGGGTGGTAAGAAAAAATTCTGATTTTGGTTTGAACCAGGTATAGATAAATGCTTATTTTGCTTTGTTTAATTTCTTGTCCATCTTCGTTCTTTGGTGCAGATCGAAACTTTTGTTGTTAGTGTTAGTATTTACTAAAACACATGTATAACTTAAATTAATATACAGCATAAAATGGCATTAACTGACGAAGATTTGAAGACTTTGAAGCTCTGCCAGTTGCAGCACGGCCGTGCTTACGGCCGTGCCACTGTCCGGGTCAACAAGTCAACATTTCCAAGTCACCGAAGGCCAAAAATCAGTTTTCAATATATGCACGGGCATGCCAAATAAAGTGGCACGGGCACATGCTTGCTGAAACAAGTTCCCCAAGGCTCAAACCGACCAAGAATGACAAGACGGTTGCACGTACTGAGAAGCAAGGGCGTGCCACGTACTATGGCAAGAGCGTGCTTTGACCTCACGGACAGACATCTTCTGCAAAAAGGACTCTGCAACAGTAGCTGCTGTTGAGCATGGGCATGCCAAAGGTTGAGCATGGGCGTGCTTGAGTTGATTTGCATATAAATAGAGACCTCCACCCCTCACTTTGAAGCATCCCTTCCCACTTCGAAACCAACACTTCTCCACGAAGTTCCTGCCCTCTTTGAGGATTTTAGGTGTCCTTTGGAGCCTGTGATCACTCCATAAACACCACATTCAAGAAAGAAACAACCTGAAATCACCAAAACCCACTAGAAATCTTCATACAACCCTTCACCGTGTCTTGTACTTTGTGAGCTTGTTGTATCAACCATGCTAGGCTAGATTTCTGTTGGTGTTGCTAGGGTGATGATGGAAACTTGGTATGAATTAAATAGTTTATCTTTTCTTTAAAGTGGTGTTTTTGTGTTCTTAATA
>JAUTDX010004322.1:0-39762 GCA_030844895.1 Ambrosia x helenae | reverse complement strand
TGTAATTTCGAAATCACCTTTAAGAACCTAAATATGGAAAAAAATAATAAAAAAAAACTAGTGGACTTATAGGATTGTTGATTGCTTTCATGTACATAAGAAAAAGAAAAACATTTTTTTTTATCACTCATGCTTAAATTAGTTACTGCCGAGTATGTTTGTTCTGTAGTATGTTGTATGCCGTATGGGATGGCAAGGTTTTCTAAAAAGTGAGTTTGTGACCTTTAAGAGAAAACAAGTGTACATGCAGACATTCTCATTGTTTATTATATGTGTGTAAGATATTTCTGTAACTATGCAAATACACTCACTCATTCTTCACATATTGTTTAGCTAAAAGCATATGGGTCTATTGTGATATGCCATGCTGCCTTGTTGAGGAATCTGCTAAACTTCTTGTTTGGTGTTTATATGTATTATATCAGTTGAACTGAAGAAACAAAGCTCATGTTCTGTTCAGATGATCAACAAAACCAATCATCATGTTGCTTTCAAGGTGCTGATGAGTTTTCTGTGTTTCAGATTTTCTAACTTATATTTTTCTTGTTAAAGTTGGATAGCAGTAGGCTTAACCACTTGATTATCATTTTGCAGATCAAAACTACAAATCCCAAAAAATATTGTGTCAGGCCGAATACTGGAGTTATTGATCCAAATGCATCATGTGATTTTACAGGTATAAAACTGCTTACTGGAAGTCTTGAAATATTTTTTCTTTTTAACTTTACTATGCCTCTCAAGGATCTCATTGATACTAAACATGAACACACAATACATAACCTGTACCAGTCAACTATACCAGCACACAATACTACTGCAATTTCTCTATAAATCTAAGCATGGTTATTTACCATCCAGCACTAAATAATCAATTGGCAGCTCACCTACTTAAACTTTTGCATCAACTCTTTTCGTTAATTTCAAGCCATATCTGATACACTTACTCTTATCTCCATTTAGTATTTATCTGCTTTCACCTGACTCTTAGTTGGTGCTTTCTCAAACTTAACAATTCCTCACGTTTCCACTTTCAAGATCTGTAACATTCAAACCAGCAATTGAATCCGCCTGTTAGATTATTAAAGATCCACTACTTCCCACTTGAACCACAACTGGATGAAGTGTGAATTACACCAATTAAAATTACTCCATGATATTCATCCCAGCTCACATCAACCCTGATCTTATCCTTTTCTGAACATCGACTTGATTTCTAGACTCAAAGCCTATATCTTGGAGTATGCAGTCCGTTCATCCAAGACAAAATTATAACTAATTCTTAACCACCACTCTCATTAGCTAACCTATTGATCCAATGGCATTTTTACCTTGGTTTTAAAAAGCGAAAAGCGCACAAAAAACGACAATGTCTAAAACTGAGGCGCGAAGCGCCAAGCACACCGGTTTTCGTACCCGAGGCGCGAATAATTATACAACTTTTTATATATTTCCTGTAGGTTTCTAGCATCATTTACCCAATATTTTGAGACAAGTAAGATTTATATATGTTTTAATAGGGAATTGCATATATGTACAACCTGAAAATCAAAGCTAATGCACAATAACACTAAATATATATGAGGCGCGCGCCTCAGGGTCAATTTTTTGCCAAAAAATCAAGCTACTTGTGGGCTTTGCGCACCTTAAGCGACCAAAAGCGCAGGGGCTTGAGCCTTGTTGAGCTTTGAGCCTAGCGCGCCTTTTTAAACCAAGATTTTTACTAGCAGCTACATAAACAGCCTCCACACCCATTGTTATTTCCTCTTTTAGCTTAAAAAACTCGTTCATCCCATAAAAAGGTTATGGTTGTATATTATTGCTGCATAACAACCCTAATAAAACTCATACTCTGCATGTAACATATCTAGGCCTTTTGACTTAACTAAATCCAAAATTGCATCATAACTGAAATAAAACTTATAATCCGACCCACCTTTCAACAAGACATGCTTGATGGGCTTTGTCAAGGTGAAACATCTACACTCCTCAATTTGGATCAATACCATATTTGCTTTATGCACAAGGACCACCGCTTTTGCAATGCAACACACAACATTACTTTTAATTATCATGAACACAGGACTATGCCTTGCTCAAACACCACATCAGCCAAAACACAACCTACATCCACATAACCAAGTGTCCAAGTTGTTCACCTAGTTATCCCTTGCATTGCGAGCTCATCACTCATCAGCCCCCTTATTGATTTTTCTTCTGATATGCATAATATGGACTCCTCTCAACTTTTGTTTCACCTAACAAAGTTTCTTCAACACCTTTACTGCCCGCCCTTCATGGTACCACTTTGTCTTCATTTATACATGTTACAGCTTGCAATGAGTCATACATGACAAGTCATTAATTGACCGTTACCTCCTTTCTGTTCCATATTATATACGAAGGCCCATATATGGCCTTAAGATTCCTCATGGGTCATTGCATTTTCTATGGAACTCTTAGTGTAGTAACTGACATTGTCATTGACTCAGTGCCACAATTTTCAATCTCCTGGTAGCTTTGTGTATGATCATTAAGGTCTACATGAATATCAGATTATTCTACAAATAATTTATGAGATTTTAGCTATGTGGTCGACCCTATCACACTATGATCAACGACATTCTTTTCTAACATGTACATCTGTATTAATCCTCCTCATCACATCAGAGATCGTAATGCATGTGAACTTCTGAAGTGATGAATGTATACTGTGCGGTAGCAGTAGCACTGGATACTTAATATCAGATTCATATATTAGAAATAAGAACTACGATCGTCCTATTAGTAGGTGAAAGCTTTGATAGATTTATTGCTAAAGAAACCAACATTTTATATATTGATAAGAGTTGTTTCCCAAAAAATAAAATAGTGGTGGTATTTCCTATTGAAAGAAATCATTTAATCATCTGGTGCCAATGCAGTTACTATGCAAGCGCCAAAGGTAGTTCCTTCTGATATGATATGCAGAGACAAGTTCTTAGTTCAAAGTACGTCGTTCCAGAGGGGACAAAGGAGGAGGACGTCACATCTAACATGGTTATTGCTCTGAGTATTTAATGAAGATGTTGGTTTTGATGGTAATTTCTTTATCTGATTCTTCATTTTGTCAGTTTGCTAAAGAGGATGGTAAAATTGTTGATGAAAAGAAGCTTAAAGTGATTTTCATCTCCCGCCAGACTCCCCAGAATCATCGCCAATCAATAAACCATCAACCCTGGTGCACAATAACGAAAGTAGAGAAATGAAAGATGATATAGTTCATAAAGATCTCTCTCATGCCAAGGTAAGACATTATTGTATGTATCAGGTGTTGATATAAGACTTATGCGGCAGTAATAATTTACTAATTTCTACTCATACCTTGTGATCAAGTTGATCAAGTGGGTTGAAAGTTTACCAAAGGTTTTTTCAATGGTTTTCAACATATTAAAGCAATTATAAATGTTGGATATTATTTTGATCATAAAATTCTTATATGCAAATGCAATTTTGATACACTAACTGGTTATAAGTTATAACAACATACTAAAAATGTTGATGTGTCAACCCAACTGTTTTGTCCCGCAGTAACAGTTACCCATTACCTAACCTGACCGACCCACTCGTTTTCTCACTTCTAGACACATGTAGGTGAGGGCTAACATGGGTGTCTTACATTTTATGTTCGCTATAGGAACTTCTGTTGTGTTTATCAGTTATGTTCTTTAACTTAAAATTTAAAAAAAATACAGAAAATTGGTGGTTAAATTTTTGAGGTATAAACTTATGGCAGGTGGTTGAAAGCATAGAAGTGTCCAAAGGGGATGGTGAAAATGTAGAGGCAACAAGAAAGGAAGAATCTATTAAAAGGAAAGAAAACTGTAAAAAGGATAGAAGAGCCTGGGAAACCGAGCCATGAAATATTAAAAGAAATGAAGAATTTGTGCAGATGAATGATACAGAAGAGCTGATATTAGCCAAGGAGGTTGAAGAAATTAAGTCAAAAGTGAAAGAACTTGAGTCGAAGCTTACCGAGGTAAGTTGTGTTTGCATTTCACTTATATGGCCGATGGAAATGAATGACAATTTTGGTTTTGGATTTACATTACAAGCATGATTGTCACTTATCTGCTAGAAGTCTCAAAGCAATTTTTTCAAACAAAACGTAAAAGAATTCTTTTAAATACTAAAAGCTTGTTAGTTTTTTTCTTTTTGCTAATGTGTACATACGAAAGTGTTCCGTTTGATATGTAAACCAAACCTCCACACAAAGGGTATATGCTTCTGCCAAACTTACAAGAAAGCAACAATCAATAGAGAGAGATGAAATTAGAGCTGTTAATGATCGGTCTACTAAACAAGAATATGTCATTAATTACTTCAGCTAGAAGTTTTAAGTGTTTGTTTTCTTTAATTGAATGTTTGAAACTACATCTGGCACTCAAAGAGTTTAATAATATTTATGTTGGTCTTTTAAAAACTAAATAGCTTCATGGTTTTACAACGTTCCATGAGATGGAGTACTTTCTTTTTAATTTTTTCTCTTTGTCGTGATCCACTGCACTACCTGAACATCTGAAGAATTGCTGTGCCCTGTGTTATATGGGCAGAGTTTATATTTACAATTTGAGTACCTCGATCAGGTTGTAGTTCTTTGAGGATCTTGGTTCCATACTAAGCCAATGGAAGATCTATTAAAAATCCAAGGATTTCTCTTTAGCAGAATTTTAATCTTGTCAAATTTTTGCATTGGTGCTTTTATTAATCTAGAAGCATTCTAGAGCTTGATTGTCCCATCTTTGTAAGCTGCAATATCCTGCCTGTTTCAATTATGCTATCTAGATTAGTTCTTTGTCTGATGTTGATTACCAACTTCTGTGAACTTCCTCAGGCTAAAGCAACTATTCTACATCTAACAGAAGAAAAAAGATCGGCTACTCAAGAGAAGCACTTCTTACAGGGAGAATTGGTTTGTCTTCTAATCCTATCTATATTCGTATAAAGTCAATTACTTAAATTGCTCAAGAGTTCTAAAGTATTATGGCTACCTCTACGTAAAGTAAGTTTTTGTCCGAATATGTTAAAGGCACAATGTTTCCAACTGCACTATTGGCACCGAGTGAGTTTGTCATGGTGATGTTATGTCACTGTCAGTGTTCGGTTTTACCTTGTATCTTTTGTTGATTTACTTGCTTTTTGGATTAGTTATAGGAAGATGAATGCCAATGGTTATGCTCAACTTGATCACGTAGGTTTTAGGGCTAATCTCTTGACATATTGGAGTTCTTTAAGCAAACTAATGTCGTATTTATTAAGAAATTCGAGATAAATGTGCTTATAGTGTCACAAAAACTGCATGTTTAATTGGCAACATGTTTGAACTAATGCAGTTTTGTTCATCTAAAGTTTAGTGTGATGTGATTCTGGTATTATGATATGAGTAAAAACTAATAAATGTAGTTAATGCATGAATGTTTAGCAAAACAAAAAACAAAATGTAATAATGTAAATGATATTAATAAATATAGTTAATGCATGAATGTTTTGCAAAACAAAAACAAAATGTAATAATGTAAATGATATTAAAATATCCTCCCATCCCTTTTGAAAGTAGGGCATTTGTATGTCTAAATGTTTTAGTTGGTAATTAAAATGCACAAATAGTACATTTGTATAACCTTTACTTCTAAACAGGTCACCAAAAAATTTTATCATCATTTATTTCATGTGTACCGTTTTAATGGTAACTTGCAGGATTTGGTGAAAAGTAAGAGACACAGGGCTCAGGCCGGATTCCCATTGCTGTTCGTTTTTATGGTTTCCCTTGTGAGCCTTTATCTGGGGTACCTGTTGCACAGTTGACTGTGACTGTCTCTTTATGTTTATATATGTGCGCAAAACTGCTGTTTCGTGTCAATATAGCTAGCTATAAAGAGACCTGAATAGCCTACGATATCGAGTCTGCCTTTCACCTGGTTTTGAATCCTTATGAGAATTTACCTGGTTTTGAATCTTTATGAAAATTGGTATGTAGACAAGAGTCCAAGTTAAAAGAATTGTAGACAAGGCATTTTCTATTTGTGATAGGTTTTTATATAATCTAAGTGTGATAATAATGTTACTTTGTGGTTGATCAATGAGACAATGAGTCAACTGTGTGGGGGAGGATTTTCAAAAACCTAAAAGGGTGAGCCTTGTTTACTTTTAATTTTATACAAAATAATAAACACATATATTGACACGTAAATGCAATATGTGGAGTTCATGTTTCTTATGTTGGATCTATGAGTAATACATAACTTTTTTTTTATCAGCAAACAAGGAGTTCATTTCACACCAAATATTTACATGGTTGTGCCAACAAGACACTAGCATCAACCAAAGTACACCATAGAAAACCAACACCCATCTAAACACAATTCATACCAATTCAAGTTACTGGAACATTAAACTCTATCCATGTCTCCCATGTCTAACCCATTCTGTTATATACTTATGTTTTACCCATGTGAATGCCGATGCTTGGATTTCGCCGAATACTTCATCTAAATTCAGTCTTTTACCACTGAAGATTCGTTCATTTCGAGCTCTCCAAATCGCCCAACAACCGGCCAATATAATGATTCTCACCGGACTTTGCTTCTCCTTCGTTGTATTAACACTCTTGTACACGTTTAACAGGTCTTTTACATTGAAAGCATATATTGGTGGAATTCGAAGCCAATTGCTAATTTTGTGTCAAATCACAGCAGCCGCGTAACATGATGTGAGTAGGCGATCCACATCCTCTTCTCCTTCCCGCACAATTTGCAAAACCGGTGACCCATTAAGCATCTTTCTTTTCTTTAGGCCTACCAAAGTTGGAATTCTGCCTTGTTTCGCCCGCCACCCGAAAATACAAACCTTTTTTGGCACCCCTTTTACCCATTAAAAAGGGACTCTGTTTCTGATTAACATCTCCCTGCAGGCTACTACTGTAAGCGCACCGTCGGAGCTTTGTGCCCATTTCCATGTGTCATGTCCCTGAACCGGTGCTACTCCAGCAATCAGGTCACAACACTAATGCAATTCCAGGGTCTCATTTGCTGCACAGCGTCCTTTTCCACTCCCAACCCGCAAGTCTGTTGTCTACTGTCATTGTTTTTTTTTTTTTTTTTTTTTTTGAGGAGTAAGCCATTGATATCGATGGGATAACGGTTATCGATCCAGAATATTGGTCCTGTTATAAGTAGTGGTATTGAGCGATATTTGACTAATATTGACCGATACTTTGGATGTCTTAGTTGATGTGGACCCAGAGGAAGATTTCATGGCTTACGATTAAATCATGTTTCAGATATTAACACTTTTGAGTTTCGAATTTTAATATTACTATTACTATTAATATTATATATATTTTATGTTATATATAATATATAGGAATGATCCTGGGAAAATCCACTCTTATAGTGAAAATTGTGGAAACTCTGACTTCTCGAGTTTTTTTTTTATGAAAATTTTATGGCATGTAATATACATGATTTTAAGCATTTTGAGCCAAAAAAAGCAACGAGCATTTTTTTAGAAGTAAATAAGTTTTCGAGTAACACATGTTATCGAACCCTACTATATTAGTTTTTAGGTTTTCGATTTTTCGATTTTTTGGATTTTTATCTTGTATTATACATGAATTTACGTTTATCATTTGTCTTTATATAGCATTGTGTCTTTTTCTTATTTTTATAACTGTGTCTTTTTGCGATTCATTATGACTTTTTACTTCATCATTTTGTTATATTTTTCGGCATTGTGTTATATTTTGTAGTTCATTGTGTCATATTTCGTGATCTAATTGTATCATTCTCACTTTTCTCATTTTGTTACACTGTGTATGATAACTTGACCCTATAAATATATATGTAATGTAAATTTTTGTGTATCGTAATTGTATATAAATATAAATTATATAATAATTATAATAGAAAAAAAAATGTATTTGGAAATCTCAATGTGTATCTTTTAACAAACTAATGGGTATGCCTGAAACCTGACGGATAATTACCTGACAAATACTTAGAGGGTATTGGGTCAGGTATGAGACACAATTTTATAACCGGTATGAGTAGGGTTGTAAACAAACTAAACGAACACGAACAAGGCTTTGTTCGTGTTTGTTTGTTAAGGTTTTTTGGACAAACAGACTGTTCATGGACACATTAACCAACATAATTCTATGTCTGTGTTTGTTTGACAATGAATTTTAGTTGTTTGTGAACTGTTCGTGAACACGGGTTTTGAACGCAAATAAACAATTAGTATGCAACAAACTAAAAAAGCTATTAACATTAAGGATTATTGGATTTTATTACTCCCAACTATATGGTATTGGTCGCTGCCGCTCCCAACTATCACTTTGACTCCTGCCACTCCAACTTAACACCTTGTTTGTTGTGTCACTCCTGATCTAATTACAACACCCCGAAATCTTGTTTCGCCTAAATACGCCATTAGGCATAATTGATAAAGTATCAAAAGCGAATTTAAACGGTGGGTGTTTTAGTCGACGGATAAAAACGAGGCTAAAACTCAATACACGAGACCAACCTAGTAGTCATTTAATCTAATAAACTTGGAGATTTACTTGAGGGACTAAATGTGTTAAATTGGCCAAAGTTGAGATGAGGGTATATTGTGTAAAAAGGGTGGGTCGACATTCATAAGCAAAAGTCAATGTCCACACCCAAAAACACACACATCACATCTACTACTCACAAATCATGTGCAATCCAAGCCAAATCAAGGGTCTTGCCAATGCATGATGAAATTCTTGCTAAATTGGTGTTCTAATCATCACAAGGTAACCTTAGAACTTTTTAATTTCATCTAAATCACTCTTGTGTAGAAGATGATGAAACTAGGGTTATGTGAAAACGTGAATCAAGAATGGAAAAAAAAAGGTTTCTAGATGTTGATAGACACTAAAGGAACCATAATTTGTGATAATACATAAGGCTATGCTTGATTCATGTGCTAATTAGATTGTTGTATGCCCATGTTAAGTGGGTTTTGACCCTAGGTGTGAACCATATAAGGATGTGGTGAAAATCTTGCATAAGTTTTTATCTTTATGCTTTGTAAATGTGTTAGAAATCAAGATGATCAATTATTGATAATTAGCTAGTTATAAATGGTAAAGCTTGAGATGTCCATAAGGCTTAGAATTTACTTGCAAAAAGAGTGCACACGAAGTGTTTGATAAAATGCCTACATGAAACTTGGATTAAGTCAAACTAACCCAAACATAAGTATAATGAATTGGGTGTGTGAAAACTCATGATACAAGTTCGTTAATTGATATGATGACTAACTTGAATTAATCTTGAGTATAGTGAAGTGACCTTGTCAAGCTAGGTGGAGGCTTGGAACAAACCGGATCAAATGAGCTAAGCGGGTCATGGAAGGTATACATGAGGACAAGGTAAGTGACTTATCTTAAATAAGCCTCTTAGAAACTAGAAGATCTTGTAAACCTTCTTGAATCATGAATTCTTATATCGATTGTAAAGAATGGGTGTTTACTCACGAAAGGAATATGGAATATGGGTTACTAGCTTGTAATGGGTTAGAATCGCCTAAATAAATAAAATTGATAAGTCCAGTTGGGACGCTTAACTAGATAATGGAAAAATCTTTGGAAATGGGTCTAATGAGTTAAAATGTTATTTTCATTAAAACTCATGAATAAAACTTGAAGATTGAAGATTGTGTGAATAAATAGTTAAACGGGTCAAATGATGTTGTGAGCATCAATTGAACTCGGTACATAATGCTTCTATGCTAAGCATTTATAGTTAAGAGAAAAAGCTAGACGGGCCAATTGGTGGTGTAACACCCTTTAGATCCCGAAATATTAATAGGGTAATGAGTTTTTGCACAGATGGATAAATTGGAATGGAATGGCACGCGATGCCATGTTTTCTTGAGGGAGATTCAGGAGGTATGGAAATTGGTCAACACTACCAGGTAAGTCCGTAGTATAAGATATGGCCATATGCGAGTAGTCAAGTGGATGAAACCACCCACGTGAAGTGTGGGTGTCAAATAGGTGAGTCTTGTTCATAAGAATGTCTAGTACGCTCTAATGCGCTTAGAATCTAATAAACAAGTGAAAACTTGAGAAATGATGAAAATCTAAGTCCGGAAGGACTTAGAGGTTTTTAAACAAGTCATTGAGTTCAAAAGAATGGGTTTGAATCAAGAAGTGTCGCCATGAATGGCTAAATCGAAAGATTTGGCTGGAAGGGGCATTTAGGGAATTTATAAAGATTTACCAAAGGATAAATCTAATAACGGAATCCTAACGAACAAATCGGACAAACATTTTAGTTGATCAAGTGTCTAATGACTTGACAACATAAACTACACGCATTGCGCGTGGTCGAATGGTGTTTTGGTTAAGTTTAATGTCTAAATGGGTCGATTTGGGTAAGAGTCGCCATAAACATTCAAAACTAAGAACCGGATCATGGCGACATAAACCGGACTATAATTTCAGTCAAACAAAGGTTTATTTAGTCGGCAAGTCAATACTTAGGCTTCGGGAATCATCAAATGCGGTTGCGACATGATTCCCATGCTTAAAAATCACCAAATAATATCAGAAGCTGTGAGCGGCCGGCTCACAGAGAACGTGCGGCCGCTCACAGGGAACAGCCTGACAATATGGTCTTTAAAATTTCATATAAAATCGTAGAAAAATCGTTAGGAGGTGTTCTTTATATGCCTGGAAAGCTCTCTGAGCGTAGAACAATTCTTATTTGAAAGTCAAAGTCAGATTTTGGGTTTTAGAAGGGGTAAAAGCGACCTAAACAGCTGTTGCGCATAAGTTGCAGCAGTTTGTACTCCTAAGATCGGCCGTTTGGCCTGGTTCGTTCCGTTTCGACGTGTAACGACTCTCATACTAGTTTAAAGGTATTATTGACAATCCACTAACCATTCTTTGTGTGATGGTGCTAGGTAAACATTTAATGGACGACCCGGAGCAAGGATCAAGTCGCGAGAAGAATCGAATACACCCGAACACTCATCAAGCTTCCGCAATAGAATTCAAGAGTCTCCCATGAAATTGTGAAATCTCATCATATGTTGTAATAGCTAAAATGTAGAAATCAAAAAGTTTCGAGCACAATAAATTCGAGCTTTTCTTAAATACCTAAGTTTTAATCGGTAGCGGTTTTAAGTAAGGTCAAAACCCGTAGGATTAGGCGTTGATTGCGTGATTACGGGTTAGGGTCTTACACTGATGTGGATTTGACGTAGAACTGACGTGGCAAGTACCTCCGGGGTGACACAACAAACAAAGTGTTAAGCTGGGAGCGGTAGGAGTCAAAGTGATAGTTGGGAGTTGTAGCTGCCAATACCATATAGTTTGGAGTAATAAAATCTAATAACCCTAACATTAACCATCAAACAAATTACATCCGCTAAAGTCTAAACGATAAGTTATACTAACTTAGACATAAATATCCCAAACTACGAGGGTGTTTGGGGTTGAGTTTGAAATGGATTTTTAAACTATTGCATTTTGAAATCATAAATAATCACTTGTTATTGTTTGGGAAAGGTTTGATTATTTGCGTTTAAAAGGTTACCAAAGTGTAGTTTCCAAAAGCAGCTTCACCCCTACCGCACCAAAACGCATAATCAATTTTCAAAAAGCAATCCCAAACACCCTTTAGACATGAATGCATGATAATCCTAATTCATAAGTTCATAATTATCACAAAAAATATCTTGATTTTTTAATGCCCAACTTTCTTTAATTTTTCATATGCAGGCAGTGTTGTAGAACTCGCTAGGCGCTAGTCGGTCGGTGAGGTGGGGACTAGCGATTAATCGAGATTAATCAGGATTAATCGGGATTAATCGGATTGGTGTTTTTATGTGTAATTTTCAGTTTTTTTTTTATATATACACATATTTTTATAGGCAACTATTTTAAATACACATGTTTTAACCCCTTTCGACCCATTTTTTTAAGTATACATGACTAATCGCAAGAATCTACATTGTTTGATTGGAAACTTGCCGAAATTTATAGGTTTTGGCCAGAATTTGTCCGGAAGTTGGCCGGAATTACAGATTTTCACCAAAAACTTGCTAGAATCGTCTATTTTTTGCCGGCCGACTAGGGCCGATTAGGTCGACTAGGTCCGACTAATCCCGACTAGGCCGACTACCGATTAATGGACTGATTAACAAAAAATTACTCAGTAACCTACCGACTAGCGATTAATCACCGATTAATCACTGATTAATCCCGATTTTTGCAACACTGTATGCAGGTAAAAAACAATAACATATTCAATTGCTTAGTAAGGAATCAAAACAAAATAGGGGAATTGGATTTTAATAACATAAACTATTCGAAATTGGTCATTGACACCCTAAACTGATAAATTGGTCATATATAACTTATACTATTAACCTATTAGATTCTGGCACCCAATTTGGGTTAAATCACTAATTCAGTTAGTTTGGTTGTGCCACATCAGCATGTCATGTCAGATTGTGGGTGCCACGCCAGTATGACACGTCCGATTAGGGGTGCCACGTCAGCCAAAACAATAACTGAGTTAGTGACTTAACCCAAATTGGGTGCCGGAATCTAATAACCTATTTTTTAGTAAAAGGTGAATAGTACAGGTTATATATTGCCAATTTTTTAATTTGGGGTGCCAGCGGCCAATTTCAAATAGTTTAGATTATTAAAATGCAATTCCCCAACAAAATATTGAGGTTTTCTATTAGTTTAATATGACCAACAACTATAAATGATTAATGTTTCAAGAACGCAAGAATGATAAAAAACATTTACTTAAATAATTAATGTATACGAGGAAAAAGTATAGGAAGGAAAATGTTTAGAAGAGAAATAAAAGTTTAGAGGGAAATGATTAATCATTAGGTGAGAATAAAAGTTCGGAGGGAAAATAAAAAACTAAAGACTTTTAAGTTTAACCCATGGACGTAAACAAACAAACAAGAACCGATATAAACGAGCAAACATAAACAAACATATTGCCGAACATTCACGAACGCAATCGAACGAACAATACCTTCGTTTGTGTTTGTTTGTTTAGTTAATTGAATGAAATTTCTTGTTCGTGTTTGTTCATTAATTAAACGAACGAACGTAAATTCCACCAAACAGTTTACAAACCGTTTACCAAACGTTTGGTTTGTTAACATCATTAGGCGAGAATAAAAGTTCGGAGGGAAAATGAAAAACTAAAGACTTAAGTTTAACCCATGAACGTAAACAAACAAACAAGAACCGATATAAACGAGCAAACATAAACAAACATATTGCCGAACGTTCACGAACGCAATTAAACGAACAATACCTTCGTTTGTGTTTTTTTTTTAGTTAATTGAACTGAACTTCTTGTTTATTTATTTATTAAACGAACGAACATAAATTCCACTAAACAGTTTACAAACCGTTTATCAAACATTTGGTTTATTAACAACTCTATGAGTACGAGATTATCAATAGTGACTCAAACACGACATATTGCCCACCCGATCATACTATGCCACGTCAACAACCTTTCTTTTTTGGCGGGAAAGAAGGTTGAAATTGGCGCCAGAAAACTCAAAACCCTAAAACTATTTGTAAATCTAACATTGAATCTGTTTTTCAATAAACGTTATTATTATTCGCATCGACGATCATAATATTATTAATAATAATAACATCAATCACTCCTCTCTCTTTTTGAATATCATTATCGTCGAATTACATCAATCAATTAATCTGAAAACCTTAAAAACCCTAATTTACATAATAATCAATGGAGAATTTGTCGATTATATGCGGTGGTCTTGGTATGATTAAAGAGGACGACGAAGAAGAGAAACAGATAGGGTACACTCCAGGAGAATACTGTTTAGGTAATCCTTACATTACACTTCATAGCAACTTAATACGTTTGTTAGCTAATTTGCGTACAAAATGTTTGTTAGTTTGTGTTTTTGTTAAGTGATGTGATTGGTGAACAGATAATCTGAAGGATTTGCTGAGGTTTTTGAGGCGAGACGATCCGGAGACTCGAGAAGTGTTTAAACAAGTTTGTAAATGGAATATAGTGGGGAAGGATATTTTACAGATTATTCAGTATTGTCAGGAGGATAGTACTTTGGTGCTAAATGCAGGTATATGTTTCTTTAATTGTTTGAATATGATGTTAGGTTTGGATCAGAGGGGCGGTGTTTTAGCGGAATCCGAATGACTTTATTGTAGGGGAGGTTGTTGGTTGTAATCTTGTTTGTGATAAAATGTCATGCGAGAGCCAAGGGTTTTATCACGGTGGGACTTCGGGTGGTGGGTTTCCCCGTGAATTGGTGACGGGCTGGGTCACCAACGCTGTCTTCTATCGCCATCGTAGGTGGCCGGGCTTTGTTGGACGTTAAAAAGATATATAATATTAGGTTTGTGATTGTGTGTAAAACGGATTGGAGTTGGATGGTAGGAAATTAGAAATTGTAAGTTCGTATTGAATTAATAATTTGGTTAGTGATTTTTTTTTTGTTATTATTGTACGGGCCTGAAACAAAATTTTAATTTTGATTTGTTATCTGGTATAGGGGATAAGAAAAAGAATGTGAACTTTCAGATAACTTGAAAAACAGATGTTGTAGGTAGACATTGGTGAGGGATGAAAGTGGTGTTATGGAAAATGTTTCCATCAGTATTGTTTAGGGAAGAAATGCAAAATGTATAAAAAATAGTTACAATTTTCAAGTTTTTTGATGTGGTTTAAGTTTGAGGGGTATATAGAGCTGGCTAGTAGTGGATGCTTGCAGGCAACACTGTAATATTTATTGAAAATAACTAGAAAACCTGTGAATTATTTCATTTTTCTGGGTGAGCCAAAATGGAAAATGAGCCGTTTTTAGGGGATAGGAGCATATATACAAAGGGTTAAGTTAGGATGAGTTTTTGTTTTCTGAATTGTATGTTTTATTATTTCTAGCAAAACCAGTTTTCTAATCTGTTGTGTATTATTAATTGATTTGGGAAGATACTTTATTTTATGCCTTTGAAGAAGGCTTGTAACTAACAGATTGTCATTTTTTGCCCAAACATGCAGTGAAGGTGTTGGTGTTTCTTACAATGCCAGTTGATCCAACATCTAAAGACATACCTCAACAGATTGAATATCTCTGGGGTTTGAAGTCTTTGATCACTCACAGTCATGCTATCCCAGTGATAGTCACCCTTCTTGAGAGCCCACTTGAACATTTGGAAGGGTATGTTAGATTAATCAAGTTTGCAGTTGTATTTTATTTTTATGTAATGTCAATGAAGTTATCTTATCTTCTGGTTTTGAAGTGGCTGTACCTTTATGTAAATAACCTAACTGGGATATTGATTCTTTTGAATGGAGATTGAAAAACTAACGGTACACTGTAAAATATATCAACAACTAACGTAAACAAAATTTAAGTTTTGTTCTGTAAATAAAAATGTAGTTATTTTTAGGCTGTAACATGAAGCCTCGAATTCTAGTGATTTGTGATGTTAAGTCTTGGTTATCATATCAGCTATATAACTGTTTTATATTATATATTTATATAGTTAGTATAGGAGAATTTCTTTTTGCATATACTTCTGAGCTATGGCCATACATCTTCAAGTCATAGGTAGTATCAGGATGTGAACATAGTGCATGATCAGAGCCTCTGAGAAAACAGTGTAGAATTTTGCTTCTAGAATTTTTGTTTAGAGTATTTCTACATTCTGTCAGCTATAACCAAGTTGCTATTTCAGGGACCTGACAGTTGGAAATTGATTGCATGTCTAATCTTACTGCTCTAAAATTTGTTTGGATCTTTTTGTATCTTGAAAATTATTTCTTCAGTTCTAGTTTTTTATTAGTGCTTGCCAATTAATACTATTGTAGCTATTATAGTCATATTGGTTATATAATTGTCTTGGTGGTCATTTTTATATTTGAAAGTTTCAACAGGGATTTGTTTACGGATGATGACTGGAAATTGGTGCAGCTGGTAGTCACCTTATTTCGGAATATTTTAGCTATTCAAGACATCACAGCGCAGCAGAGAGCTGCTGGATTAGCCTCTGAACTTTTACGTCTTAGAGATAGGTTCTTAGAACTGTTGTTTGAAGAGAATGTGATGGACTTAATCTTAGTTTTAACACAGCATGTTGGTGGATCGAGTTCCATTTTTCGTCAGGATAACTTGCTTTTGCTGGAGACTTTTTATTATATATACAAGGGTCAAAATCCAGAACTGATTGCAAGAGCTCATTTGGATGCGAACATTGAGGTAGTTTCTTTTGTTCAAGTCATTTCATCTTACAAACTTCTTCTAACTGTAAGAATAAAATGAGATTTCAAGAGCTCATTTTCCCCCCAAATGCTGTGCTGATATTTGGAATTCTGTAAACCTGATAGTTGTGAATCCCATGCTACCTTGAGTACTCCTACTGTTAAAAAAAAATAATAATTTAAGAAGTGCAGTTGTTACTTAAAGTGATAACTTTAAATTTGCTTTTGCTTTTTATTAAGAAAAGTTTTATAGTGGACGCCTGCTGCATTTTGGGAATGAAAAGCACATGAAGTAGCTGCTTTAATGTATTGTTCAACAGGTAGTGGGAGAAGCAGATGCTACTGCCACTGATCTCAAGTCTCTTATGGAAGAGGAAAAAGCAAAAAGAAGGCAAACAATGCAATTGGTTGCTCGATCGAAGTTCAGCGGATCATTCACCCGAGTTACTATGGTACATTTTTAATGTTGTTGTCAGGGGCTTGGCTGAGTCAGTGAGTCGGGTTGGCGTTAAACAATATTTTTGTTTAAGGTTTTTGATTTGTTATAAACAATTAGTGAGTTAGATATGATTAGAAGAATTATTTGGTTTTTAAGTTCTAAACGTTGAAAAAATGATTTCGGAGGTTTGTTGCATTAAAAGAATACAAGTACACTTTGTGGCGCCTTTTGGCCAATTTGAGTATTTGACTCAATTTGTTTTAGCTGTTTTTTTAATTCTTGTTCATCTTAATCAGGAAAGAGTTTAGAGGTGTTATTAGTATAATATAACAACTTCTATTTACTATAACCAAATATATACGTACATAATAAATGTTAATATATATAATAATGATAAAAACACCTAAGTAATGTGTGTGTGTGTATATATATTTATATAATTTTATTAGAATATATATAAAAATAATTATATTATGTGTATAAATAATTAATAATAGTAAACGAGTTGAGCTTAAGCCGAGCTTGAACTTTAGGCACAAAGCTCAAAACGACCTGAGCTTGATCTCTTTTAAATCTAGTGAGTCAAGCTTAAGCTCTCTTTAATCAAATGAGCCAAGCTTGAGTTGGTACTGGTAGGTGAATTCGGGCTCAGCTCAACTCAATTACGTTTCTAGGAGAGAGAAAACATAACTTAAATTGACCCATTCATAAGTAGGGTTAAATTGCCAGCTCTAGTTTTATGTATCTATTGGCATTTTCATCACTAGTTCCATCAATTTGACTTCTGAACAGGATGGTTCCAAAGTTTTAGTCAAGGGAAATCCATGTTCGGGGTCTCATGATTCTTTGCTTAAAGGTCACAAAAATCCGCACGGTTCATCTAAAAAGATGGTATGGGAAAGTGGAAGAATGCCAACAACAAACAAGAATATTCTGCGGCTGCTCTATGATTATACTGATCAGTTTTTGTTAGGAGGTTATAACGGTAATTATTTTATTTTCATTGGAACTATCGACTTATATATAGTGTTGCTACTTTCTTTGCCATCTTACATTGCTAGTTCATATTTTTACCCTGTATGTTATTCTCAACAGTGTTAATGCATTCGGTTCGTGAGGATATTGAGAAAGAACACCATGGTATTGAAAACAACGATGTTGTTATTTTCTTTCAGGTCGCCGAATTTGTTATGTCTTTTCAAAATCATAAATTACTTAGTTCAAAGGTGCGATATTATTTTGAGTATTCTAATATGTGACTATTCGTGTAAGCTTACTGACACAATTATGTTTACTATATTGGGTTTTTGGTGCTTTATCAGCCTGATGTTGATGTCAGTAAATCTGAGTCTTCTAGAAGCCATGATGCTGATAGCACATTGTTTAAAGGCAACATATGTGGGTCAATTTCTGAAACAATGAATGAGCCAATGTTTCTACTTGTAATATCTAAATGGCGTTCTGCATTTGAGGGATTGAAAGAGACAAACAATTACAGCTTTCTTTCTGCAGCAGGATCTCTCACAAAAACAATGGTGAGTGCTGGTCTTTGAATAATTGAATTTTTATGACCATATGACACTAACTTCTTACTCCTTGAAGAAGTTACTACCCTGAAAAACATGTTCCTTTCTGTTACAGTAATAGCTTAAATTGTACTCATTAGATGCACCTTCTAAGAGAATATAAAATACCAACAGGCTTTATCTGTGTCACTAAGGACATATTGCTATTAGTCCTATCCTAATAACGGGTTTGTAGACTGATAACAAACTATTAGATGTTTTCCAGTTGTTGCTTTTGTTGGCCCAGAGACAATATTGCAGCGGAATATTTGATAAGAACACACAAAATCAATAAGAAATATACTTGAACAAATGAATGATAATTGATAAATGTTTCGAACAGAAGGTTACAGAACAGAACAGAAAGTTTTACAAAGGTTTTTGGATTGTTTGTGTACAATCTTGATAAAGACATAATGAGACAATCCTATCCTATATATATACAATGAAGAGGCATGTCTGATGACGGTTATTGATCGAAACGTTGTGTCCTTTTTGTTGACTTATAACTGCCACCGTTTGATAAATACATTCATAAACTGTCAGGGGCAATTTAGTCTTTTCACAGTCTTGTATTATATTTTCTGCATCTGTTAATTTGCTGCAGTAATTCTGAAACTTTTACTTGACCCGTATATAGCTTTGTTTGCCTTTTTCACTTGATTTGCAGCTTTGATGTTGACCCATCAGACTTGTTTATATGTTGTAGCCTTTTGATGCTTCTTCCTGACCCATTTGCAGCCATTTTGTCTTCTTTGTCTTTGACATATTACAATCCTACTTAATTACAAATAACTACATACTAATACATACATAAACAAATACAGAAACATATGTTCAAATGTACAATAATAAAACATAAACTATAAGTTATATTTACATTCTAACACCCTCCCTTAAATATAACTTGGCGTTTTGTTCATTGGTAGGGTCTTATGTGCTTCATCAAGTGCCTCGGCCAATTTGCTGAAATCATACTTCTTTCTCTTGATAAGTCGCTTGGCCGCGTTCCAATCTCCACCCATAAAGAGTGCATAGTCATCTTCAAATGAATGTGCATCCTTGTGGAGAACCGGTACATCTTTAATTTTGATATCTTCCATAGATCTTGCACTTCTTTCCCATCTATCTTGGCTGCAACCTTCTTGATTTTTCATCCCATTTTGGGCAGCCATCTTTGCCACATTAGAAACCTTGTATTGCCATTCAAGAACATCAAGGTATAAAGCATAAAGTATCCTTATGTGGTCTTTATCTTCATACTCCAGACCAAGTTCTTTGGCAATCAATGACCACAAATTATAATCCGTCACCCTCTTGTGTCCACCCTCCTTCTTAACAATCAAATATAGATCAAACAATTCAACTTGAATCCCTCTTATTTTCTTAGGAGGAATCGGCCTATTTGATAATTGTAAAAAGAAATTTACAAACCAAGAGACCATTCTCAGAAAAGGATCCTTTAATTCATTCCTATAAGCCCAAGGGTAACCCATCTCATCTATCATCTTCATAAATTCCATACAATCCTCTAGATAATGAAACTCTATATTTTCTAATCTTTCTTTTATTTCCCTTCCTTTAACATCATTTTCAAGAGATAAACTCTCAAAATAATCATTCAAATATTCAGCCTTCTTTCTTTCAAATAGAGTTTCACTACCCAATTCGTTTATCAAATCTTCCTTTTCAACACAACCTATCCTTTCATTCTTATTCATCATCCCATCTACTTTGAACATATTGTTTATTGAACAACTATGTCCATCAATTTTCACCACATACCCTTGTAACCTTAATTGATGCAAACTGAGTACGTTATCATCAATATCCGGAGAGTAAAAGACATTATGAATCAATAATTGGTGACCATCTATGTTACAACCGATTACTCCCATACCTCTTATAAATAAAAATTCTTTCTTATATCTTGACTCAACCCCAAATGATCTTTTAATCTTTAGAAAATAATCTAGATTTCCACAAATATGATTCTGGATTTTTGTACTTACATACCACACATCATTCCAAGAACCATGTTCGGTCCCTTTAACGATGTATTTTTCGCCTTCTTCATGATCATTTTCTGGATAGTACGAGATTCCTGTGTTGATTGCATCTTGGATAAGTTGTGAAGTCTCATCCCTTTCTCGAATGCTACATACTCCAATAAGATGCCCCGGTTTCTTGCAATAAAAGCACTTTCGTCTATCCAGTCTTCTTATATTCTTTCTTCTTCGTAGTTGTTGTATAGTTTTCCTTCTTTCTGGAACAAATGAATCAGAGACTGAATGAGAAAGTCTTGATTCTGATTGGTGTGTTATCCCAGACATAGACATGATTAACGACAAAGTATTTCTTAGTGATTTGGTTTGATAAATGATGGATCGATCAGACTTGGCTCTGATACCAGTTTGTTGGCCCAGAGACAATATTGCAGCGGAATATTTGATAAGAACACACAAAATCAATAAGAAATATACTTGAACAAATGAATGATAATTGATAAATGTTTCGAACAGAAGGTTACAGAACAGAACAGAAAGTTTTACAAAGGTTTTTGGATTGTTTGTGTACAATCTTGATAAAGACATAATGAGACAATCCTATCCTATATATATACAATGAAGAGGCATGTCTGATGACGGTTATTGATCGAAACGTTGTGTCCTTTTTGTTGACTTATAACTGCCACCGTTTGATAAATACATTCATAAACTGTCAGGGGCAATTTAGTCTTTTCACAGTCTTGTATTATATTTTCTGCATCTGTTAATTTGCTGCAGTAATTCTGAAACTTTTACTTGACCCGTATATAGCTTTGTTTGCCTTTTTCACTTGATTTGCAGCTTTGATGTTGACCCATCAGACTTGTTTATATGTTGTAGCCTTTTGATGCTTCTTCCTGACCCATTTGCAGCCATTTTGTCTTCTTTGTCTTTGACATATTACAATCCTACTTAATTACAAATAACTACATACTAATACATACATAAACAAATACAGAAACATATGTTCAAATGTACAATAATAAAACATAAACTATAAGTTATATTTACATTCTAACAGCTTTCACTTTTAACTCCATTTTATGTTACCAAAAGTTTCGTTCTTAAGTTGAATTGTGTTTTCGGTTTTGCAGATAAACATGTTAGATTTGGTACTCAAGCTGTCACTGGAAGATTCCAAGGAACCTCAAACTGCCCGTGTTCTTCTCTATAAGTTATTTTATGATCAAACAGATCAAGGGATGACCTATTTCCTCTTCAGTCTGATTAAAGCTTTCAATGCACACAAACAACCAAAAAGGTTATCTATTTCTTCATTGTGCAGTTAGGCAAGCATAATTTAATTTTCATGAATAATCAAAGCTCTAACTATTTCCACTCCTATGTTTTCAAATGTAAATTAGAGCAATATTGTTCTTCATATCTTAAACTATTTTCTGTAATTTACTGAAGCAAGATGAAAACACATACGAGTCATGCACAAATGTTTCTGGTGAACTAACAACTAAGTGACCAATTTTATCTTAAATTAATAGTATGACTGTTAAAGGGCCAAATGCCCAAATCAGCACCTTTTGCTATTATGATTTCCTTATAACATTTTTCTATATAATCTACAAAGAATGATTATTTTTTTCTCAGAGTAACGGTTCATGAGAAGCTATATTTGGTGAGAAGCTATAGTTGGTATTCGAAATGACAGTTTTTGCTGATAAAATCATCATGTTTCTATAGAAATTATATTGCTATCTTTTGTTTAGTACTGTGGTCTAGTTATCTCATAGTTTCATCTTGTTCTTTTATCAGCGACCTTGCTGATTTGGTAGAGACAATTCATATAGTCATACGTCTAATGGAGAACCTTCAATCACGCGGTACATTGAGGGTATGTTCTGTTCTGGTATCTATTAGATAAGCTTGAAATGTTTATGTTTTGTTTTGTTTTGTTTTTGGACTCTGTTTCTATAATTGTATTGGGACATGGGTTCCTCATGAATTGGTTGTAAATATGTTAATAAATATGTGTATGAATATGGGTTCATCATGAATTGCTTACAATAAGCATGCATTTCTGCTGTATCATTCAGCTGGATGAGGTTGTCTTGATCCTTATTGATATGAATAGTTTTTGTAATAGGTTGCTAAGAAGTCAAGGAGGAAAAGAAAGAAGAAAAGTTTAACCACAAGTAAGGATGCTAATAATGCAGATCAAATGACCGTTCAAAATGAGGATTCAATTTCTGGGGCTGAAAAAACTGAAAATGTGAGCACGTCAACAAAAGAAATGCCACAAGGTTCAAGTGCTGATAAGAATGGAGATGATGTCATCCATGGAGATGATGGTGTCATCCATGGAGAAGATGATGTCATCCTTGAAAAGGCTGATCAACCTGATGCAGCTAATTTGGAAACTCAAGATAGTGAATGCAATGTGCAACAGATGGAAAACAAGTCTGCAAATGCTAATTCTACTACTAATGATAATGATAATATTATTGATGATGATATGTCAGATGTTTCCTCTGATGATGAACGGCAAGAGTCGACAAATGAAGTTGACTTTAAGGCATCTTCATTGGTCTCTTCCCTTGCAAACAGCACCATAATCCAGAACATGTGTTGGCTACTGAAGTTTTATAGAAGCAATTCCGTCAGAACCAATCATTATATTATAAGTGCACTAAGAAGGGTTTGTGAAGATCTTGAACTTTCTCCAATGCTGTACCAGGTAGAAGTTTGAATTTGTGTTGATAAGATTGAGAAGTATAGTCTACAGTGTTTTCTATTAGAGATGGACATTTCAACCCATTTACTTAAGAGTGTATTGGTTCTGGTTATGGGTTAAATATATTAAATAAAATAAAAACTTAAAAAATAGGTCAAGCAGGTCAAAGTCTCTTAAAGTATATTTATAATTTATTAAACATATGAAATCACTTTTTTCGACAATTACATTGTTTTTGTAATCATATTTGACGAAAGGATCTTCAAGTCAACGGGACATGCCCCACCTCGCACCAAAAAAATGATCTGTTTGGACCCCTTAACTAACTCACCCATTTTCTACCTGTAGTCTATATTATGTAACTTCACATTTCAACAATCTTTGCAGCTATCGCTTCTCGTCATATTTCACACTATCCTGGAAGAACAGAAGTCAAATCCGTGCAAAGATTATGATAACATTGTCTTATTTCTTACAAGTTTGGTTAGGGGAATGCTGAAGAAAATGAAGAGTTATCCTCTTCTTTTTGTGGAAGTTCTCTTCTGGAAGACACGTAAAGAATGCCATTATATTAATTGTGAATCAATGATAAAAGATCTTGGCAAAATGAGAAACGGGTATAGAAAGAAGGGAGATGATCCCTCACATGCAGATCTTGGTGAAGCTGGTACATCTGGTGGAAATGGATGGGTTAGAAGAAGCATTGCTGATGCACTGGGAGATGATGAAGCAGACGTTGTTGTACCAGTTTGGAGAGATGATGACCAGAGGTAAGGACAAGTTTCTGGTTCTTTGACTAATTTATCATTATACTTGAACTTTATCAGTGATGAGGCAATATGGGCCAGTCATAAGTAATTGGGTTGACTTTGTCACCACTTTTTGGTGCCTGGTGACACATTACCCCAGAAAGACTTCTTTTCCGTTTTTGTAATTGTTTAAGATGGAAGACAGTAGTATCTCTTCTGGTTCTCTCTGATCTTATGTATTCAGCCTTTTTTATGGTCATTCTATTCCCGGGGATAATTGATTTGTTTAATTGTTGCTTAGTGAGGACGATTCTGATGAAGCCCAGGTGCAAAGGACCTCAAAACGAGGCATTAATGAAGGAAACGGCACAGTGGAAGAGTTGAACAAGTATTACTTTTTCTACCTTTTAGTCTTATGTTTAAATAGAGATGGAAAAATAGCAGCTTGGGTTGGTTGGGAACAATGTCAATAACAGGTCGGCTCAAGATTAGTTAGACCTGAATTTTAGTCAAAAGTTTTGAACTTCTTATAATTAATTAGTGTCGGTTATGACTTATGATTAAAAAAAATTGTGTTTAGATATTAAAAATATAGTTTTTTTAATAAATGATTTTGGATTTTTTTTTACATTAAAATTATTCGTTTGACCTGTTTTTTAATCCTTTTTTAGATATTTTACATAACCCAAACAGGCCCATTCATGAGTATATGGTTTGATTTTGCCACATCTACTTTTAAATATTGGTTTTGTTCTTTACTTTACATGATTTTGTTATTTCTTCTTTCTTGCAGTGAACATCCTGTTCAGAAAAATCATGAGAGGGCACGTAAAAGATTGAAGCCACTCGTGCTTGATGATGCCCTGGAACAGAAACTGAAGGACCTTTATGAGAAGTAAGGGTTTACAGCGTCCAACCCTCTTTTGATGAACTAAACATATAAAAATCTTAACAATTGTGCATTTTCTAAACTGATGTTTTGCTAAATGAAATGGCTATTATAGATATAAGGAGTTTCCAGATTGCAGTCAACGCATAGTGGGAGACCTTAATATGGAAGTTTCACCGGCTCAGGTTTCCAGTAAGCTTAAAGAGATGGGCTTCAAACTTTCATCGAAGAGAAGAGTAGGTGACACAAATGTCTCAAGTGTTAGTGGTGAGGTGATGGAGGCGTCAGCACAACGACCTTCGTAAGTACTTTGTGCTGTAATTTTTTTCCTGAGTCAAATCGTTAAAATAAAATTATAGCTTAAATGGAGATAATTCAAACAGGTTTAAGTTCGCCATGGTGTACATTGATTGCATAAACCCCCCCTAAATCATTTACTAAAACACTAAGAGTATTAATGGTAGCACATAATCTGTAAATCATTTTATTAAAATATAATTGTTTTGAGTAAACCCACCCATTATGCCACCTATAATTTTAACTCCAATAAGGCTGCTAATTCATAGTCTTTCTTCTCAGGGTTGCCAGAAAAAGAGGACGTGTATTTAGTGAAGAGCAGGAGATCAAGATTAAAACATTATTTGAGCAGTGAGTTCCTGACCTTTTGTTTATCCAAGAACACACTGATTAATTTAGTAAAGATAAGAAATAGATTTTTATTTATGTCATGTGTATATTAGTTTTACAAATTAACATTTGAAATTGTTTATTTTGAAAAAGGTTCAAAGATAAGAAAAAGTGCTGTCAAATGATCGCAAGTGCACTAGACGGTGATGTCACATTCACAGCAGCACAAATATCACGCAAGCTTAGGCAGCTTGGATTGCGTCTCCGGAAACAGAAGTCAGATGATAACATGCACTTAAGAGATGATGATGGTTCAGATTCAGATGGTGAAACACTATTATCACTAAAGAAAAGGTATCATCAAGTATACAAAAAAAATCAGACTCAAGAAAAAGGCTCAGATGGGTCAATAGTTACCCATATTGTGTTCACTGCATAGGCTTTCAGATACATTTTATTCAACAAGTTATATTGTTATTGAATAATTTTTCTAGATTTTATTGACACACCATCATTTATATAAACTATTGAACAGTATTTTGGGTCAACCCATCTGATCTGTACCGAAAAATGACCAACCATTAAAGTTATTTGGCTAAAATTAGTTACTTGCCACACGTTTTATTACTCTTGGACAAATGCACAGATAGATATATCATATGGTGCAAGGTGTGTAGTTATGGTTGGAGCTAATTTACTTTCTTGATTTTTAGGAGCAAAAAGAAGCAGGATATAGACCCAACTGAGGACACACCAGACCAGAATCTTGACCCACTATCAGATGATTCTGATGACATTGTACTAAGCTCGGCTTTCAGGTAAGATATATCTCTTGCTCTCTCATACACACATAGCATGATTGTAAAACTGCTATGCACTTCATTAGAGGTGACACATAGCGACCCACCAACACTTTAGTTCATTTGAATTTTGTATATGATCAATTAAGTATTAAATATGATGTTAAACTCTAATACTAAACTAATAAGTTGATTTCTCTTAAACTAAACTATCCTGGACCTTGTAAGCATAGGAACACAGGTTAAGACAACTTTTGACCATTTGACCTGCTTAATATTTAGCTAATTCTTATATTTTACCTGTTTGACTTGGTATGGACGTAAATACACCCTGAGTTGACCTGTTTTTATGCACATGGATTGAATTTGCCACCTCTACACCAAATAATGAACCAGGACTGTTTTTTGACTTTTTTCTCTGCTTTTAAATATTGAGAACTAAAAAGGTTTTTCTGGCCATTTGTTTTTGGAAACGTTTTTACTGCACAACCACAAAATCTGTATACCCAGCCTTGTATTTTTTATGTTTTGCACTTGCACTTCATCTCATTTCACAACGCCAGATAAGGTTACATCAATTTAGTTACTGATATCAGCTGTCAGATGTGCATTTTTACTTCATGATCAGAGCTAATTTGCTTCTTTGGTGTTAGGAGCAAAAAGAAGCAGATTAAAGTCCCAACTAAGGAAACACCAGACCAAAACATGGAGGACCAACTATCAGATGATTCTGATAATGTTGTACTAAGCTCAGCTTTTAGGTAAGATCCATCTCAGACTCACGCACACACAATCTTTGAGTCGATTTGGGTCCCCTTTGTCCAATGTTTATAATTTCTTGACATTTTAGCGTGCCAATGACGATTAAAAATATTTTTGTGAGTCTTGAATAAAATTATTTAATTAGTTTTTTTTAATCTTTGTTCAATGGGTTTCATTCTTTTATGTTTGATTAGGTTAACTTTAAAACTCAGTCCATAACCTTTTGAGTTCTGTTATCTATATATCTATATGCATATTTACACAGACCCAAATGCTTGAGTTGCATTAACACTTGCTATAGTTGATTGCTTAACAGAAGTTGTCTCGATATATGTTATATGGCGTAAGGTGTGTAATTATGTTAGAGCTAATTTACTTCCTTGGTTGTAGGAGCAAAAAGAAGCAGAAGATAGTTCCAATTGTGGAAACATCAGACCAGAATCTTGACCAGCTATCAGATGATTCTGATGATATTGTACTAAGCTCGGCTTTCAGGTAAGATACATCTCTTTCTCTCTCTGATATGCACATAACATGGTTTATACAACTGCTATGAACTGCGTTAGAGGTGACAAAAAAGCGAGTTGACTAACAGTTGGGTCACTGCGAGTCTACGACCCACCAACACTTTCGTAGTTTATTTGAATTTTGTAAATGATTAATGTATCAAATATGATACTGAAAATCATATTACTAAATAATTAAAACAATTTCTTATAAACATGACTATTCAGGACACTGTAAGCATATGAATTTGTGTTAGAAAACTTTTGACCTGATATATTTAGCTAATCCTTATATTTACCTGTGTGACCCGATATGAATGTAATACAGTTTGAATTGACCTGTTTCTATACACATGGATGGAATTTGCTACCTCCACATGACAATGGAAAACTTAAATATTGTGTGCCATGAATGTTTTTTCAATCTGCTTTCAAATACTGAAAACTAATAAAGCTTTTCTTGCCATTTGTTTTTTTTTTTGTTGGTAATTTCTTTTAATGCACGACGACAAAATCCTTATACTCAGCCTTGTATTTGTTTATTTTTGCATTTCCATCTCATTTCACGATGACAGATAAGGTTACATGGATCTAATCACTGATATCGGATGTCTTTTGAGGCGTGCATATTGTTATGGTTGGAGCTAATTTGCTTCTTTGTTATTAGGAGCAAAAAGAAGCAGAATAAGGTCCCAACTAAGGAAATACCAGACCAGAATGCTGACAAACTATCAGATGATTATGATAATATTGTACTAAGCTCAACTATTAGGTAATATCCATCTCTCTCTCTCTCTCTGTCTTTCTCATTTGACATGTTCACTTTGCTAGCCCTAAAAGGCACACAATTGGTGATGTGATTAGTTATTCTAATGTTTTTCTTTTCTGTTCTTTTTTTTTTTTTCAGAAAAGGAAGTAAAAGGTTGTCACTGACGTCTGCTCAAAAGAGCCTAGATGACTCCCAAAATAACAGCGAAGCAGAAACTGAAGCTATAAAAACTGGAAGTGGACAAGAGGAAAATGTCACGATGACCGAAAACCATGATAAAATGCAGGATCATGAACTTAATGATGATTTGGCTGATGAGCTAACCGATTTTGGGACCAATTCAAGTCCAGTTGCGTCTCAAAATGCTGGCGGCGTTACAAGGCGCAAACTGAGAATGGTCATAGATCCAGATGATGAAGATTAATAAGATTATTAGGCATGCTTTTGTTAGTAAATGTGAGTTTAAAAACAGATGGTCTCAGTCTTTTTTTCTCATCTCACATGTAATCCTACAAAAGTAAAGGTCTCTATACATTTTATATATTATATATTATGATCGTAAATGTTTTTTTTAAAGTTGTCCAAAAAGTTGCCGGTTTGATTGATTAATTATGCGGAAACATATGGGTGATTCATTTTTTTGCGTGTACGTTGCAAAGGTTAACAATAACGTCTCATTTTTCTTATATAAAGTTACATATGATAATTTTTTCTTAGTTTTATGCTATCTCTTTCGGTTGCTATATTCGAGTAAAAATATCATATTAATACTATGATGAAGCAAACCAACACCAACCAAATTGTTATTTTTTTCATGGTTTTACGCTATCTTTTTTTATTTTTTCAAGTTTCAATTTCATCTAATAATATAAATAATATGGGTAGGAATCCCGAGAGAACACTTGGGAAATTGAGAACCGAGAGAAACGTTTTGGACCACATATATATATATATATATTTCATTTATACATATAAACGTTTTCTGAAATCGTTGTTTTTTTTTTTGCAAGAATAAATTATTGTTAAACATATATGTATGGTATTTATTTTTTAAATTCCAACACATATAGACAAGTAGGTACATTAAAATAATATGTTCTTACCCACAATCTTCATTTTATACAACTATGTGAAATCATTTCTACACATTTGCAAATATATGTACAATACTAGTTTTTGTAGTTTTAGACACGTATATGTATATGTATAAATGCAAAAAAAAAATCTTGCAAGAAAATGGGCTAATTAGCAAATAAAAAAATCTTAGAGAAATGTGTGGTGCAGAATGGTTCTCTCAGTACTCAGTCAGGCCAAAGATTCTCAAATGGACCAAATCCTAAATAATATAACCTCATAACCCATTCAACTTTTTAGTAATTTGATTTTTCTCCACTAACTTACGTTAATTTACCTAAAAAAAAAACTTACGTGTTCATTTTTTTATCTTGACATTGAAACTAGGGTTTTATTCAAAATGGAGTTTTTTTTCTTTTGCATCGTAAGCTATACCAAGCTAGTGTCTTGATGAATCAAACGAATACTAACAATTGATACTGGTATTGGTTATATTAGACCTAGTACAAGTACTTGTTTTTATTCTTTTCGATTGATGTGAACACGTATCATGACTCTGTTTTTGGGTTCCTTTTCGGTTAAACCGAGTATCGGTATCCATCCATCAGCTCAGTTAACTTAGGTCATGTGACCCCTTATATGAGGGGCAATTAAGTCTTTTTACCCTCTTCTCAGACTCAAATTGAAATGAGGTAAGAGTTGTCGGAAGTCGGAAATCACCTAGTCATTGTCGTTCCATATGAAAATGAGACATGCAAGGTGACATCTGGTCGCCGCCGGAACTTTGTCGGAGCTACAAAACTCCACGACACACCATGCTCGATTCTACGTTTGTGGTTCACCATAGCACTACCGGAGCCAACGGATACCCGTGGAAGCTCAACTACCACTCATTGTCAGTTCTGTTGGATATCGGGGCAAGCAAAGCCCGATCTGACTCCCACCGCTTGAAGCATACGATACTGTAATGAGGAGAGGCGCTTAATCCCGTTAGCAATAGTTCTAGCTCTACATTAGCAGGCCTGAACCGTCAACGAAGTGCCTCAACGCACCTCGCGCAAGAATTTTTGTCTTCGTTAGGATGCCATATACCCTCCCTTTCTAGATGAGATGATGTGACCAAGTATGATCCAGTCCTGAATTCTTGTATTCTACGTTTAATGATTATGGTTGAAGACTCGGTATTATTGGATGAAATGGCGTAGAAAATGTCAGGTGTGGGGATCACCTAACATGTTAAGTAATCACCACGCCTAGACGGATCTAGCCTTGAAGCAGAGGGCAGGCCCTAAAGGTCGAATAGAAAGGTTGAATAAAATGTAGAAATTGCACCAACAGAAAAGCTAGAAAACATGTATTCCCTCCGTCTTATTTTAAATCTCCATTTTTACACCTTTTGTTGTCCCAAATTAAATGTTAATTTCTAAGCAATTTCCAGTTTTGCCCGTAAAACTGAAAATTGCTTAGAAATTGAAGAGAATGTGGAAAGAAAATGTGTGTTTGTATGTTGTCATTTTACAACATACAAACAAAGATTTCTTAATATGTGTTTTTGTAGGCCCATGACATCTAAAATGAGACAGATGAAGTATATTAATATGTTTATTAATAATTATTGACAATCAACACTGTAACATATCAAAAGATTTGGCTGTAACAAATATAGTGCAAGGAGTAACTTAAAACTTAATACAGTTGGGTTTTGATATTCTGTTGTGTTTGGAATTATATTCCGACAATATGCTCATAAGTTACTCAAAACCATTGATTCATAATCATCCTAAACACGAAATGTAACAAAAGAGGTTATTCACTTTTTTGTAACATGTCAATGCAGATTTGATTAAGTCGAGTACGCACACAAATGGAACGAGTCCAGAATAATTTTATATTAAACCTTAAAGTGAGAAACATCACACAGCACCTTTGAACTTGGCATCATACTCGTATGGTTGCTGCAATTCCAAAACAAGAAACACTCTATTAGGCATGGAAAACGTCATGTCATATCCATAATCATCAATGGTCAATGTTAACTTGTCACGCGATAGTAAGACGGACGGCTTAACATAGGTTCAAACAAGTCCGGTCGGCCGAATATTTTTTTCATTTTTTGTGTCTCAAACAATTGATATGTAAAATTAACCGCAAATTGGATTTTAATAATTTAAATAATCCAATCAATGATCCATTGGTCGATAACAATTCATGACGTCAATTTGACAAACCGCACTAATGAACTTTAAGGGTGCCATTAGTCTATATGGATTATCATTGGCCAATAGGTCATAGTTTGGATTATTAAAATCAAAATTTCCTAATTAAAATTACAATATTAATGTTAAATTAATTAATTATTGAATTTTTAACAAAGTAGATAATGAGGTTTCAAGCATTTCAAAATAAACTTTGGAAGACTTCCGACCTATTTGACATGTTATCATTTCAGCTAAGTTTTAAAATTATTCCAGGTGTACCTCTTGTAAAAAAAGAAAGTAAAACTTCAAAAAATATTCTCAAAATTTATTATAATAATAAAATAGTACAAACGTTTAAAACTTCAATTAAAATTAAATAAGCATATATTTGTTTATGGTTGATGGCTTCTTTTTGTGATATATTATATATAATGTATTATAATATGCAGATGTATCTTATTTCCTTTTAGTTCTAAAATTGCATGTCGCGAGCACCCTCAAGTTATTACAATCTTGGACCCTACAACCCATATCCCCACACAAAAATATTAACGAACTCACCAAAAAAATGGCTGAAATCAATCTACGAGCAAACCATCTCTTATGCATCGCCTGTTGAGCTCGTGCAGCTCCCTCCACGCTATCAAATCGTAGATACACATAACCAGCACTGTTCCTGTTATCAGGATAATTTAATTAGACACAACTTCTGCTGAGATCCATCCTAGACCAACAACTCACAATGTAGCACTTGTCATTTGGTCAAAAAGCATATATCAAAAGGCATGCATATCTTATTCGTGTAAGTATACAAATTTATGTTCACATTTTCCTCTATTGTAAGCTTTTGTGAAAATAGATATTTTCATAACCTCATCCAGCAAAAACTTATCCGCAGAGCATAAGCATATATATTAACGTATTATTTAATAGAAATATATGATTGAAAACATGACGTATATTTTGAACAACTGAACTTGTATCCGAATCAAATAGATATTAATGCAAACCATTTTAAACACACATACTTGTCAACATAAATGTGCTTCACGCGTCCATAGTTGGAACACTCTTCTTCCACGTCATCTTTAATATCCAAATCAAATTCTGGGTCAGCCTGCAAGACATACTTACATATAAATTCCTTACACTGAAAAATATTCAACTTTTATTTAGAAACATGTATTAACAGTAGTCAAAGGCGAGCAAGGTGTGTGCCCAGGTGCACTCCGTACAGCAAAAACGCCTTGTGTCCATCAAGGCTTACAGGCACACATTCTGGCTAAATTAGTTAATATGAAACAGCTACAACTGGTCTGAAACATCACAAAATAATCTGAAACCAGCCAAAATAATTCTAAATCTTTTAAAACTAGCTCGCTTTTTAAGCGCCTTGGCCCAAGGATCACTCTTTGAGCCTACGCCTTCAGCTACCTAGCAGTTGATTAAGAAAAGAACAAACCTCTGTAGCAGGGTCAAACATATTCTTTAGCAGCAGGCACTCGCTTGGGTTTCCAATGGGTTCTGCAGCAACGGGAGAAACAATTTGGGTTGGCAGAACTGGAACAGGAAGTGTAGCTGGCACATTGATGGGCAAAACACCGGGTAGGGCTGTTGGAGCAGATCCATTAACTATAGGTGCTCCAAGAGATCCAGAAAGACTGAAACAATGAACATAATAATATGAAATTAGCTCAACTTAGAACAAAAATGTAAGGAAACTGGGGACAACAGTCCCCCAAACATACCCTGAGGTAATGCCACTACGATCAAGCTTTGCCATTAGCATCGCTCTTGATTGAGCATTTAGTGCCTGTAGAGAGAAAAAAAGGTAGCGATTAAGAACATATCGTTTTTTTTTTTGGGGGGGGGGGGGGGGGGGGGGGGGGGGGGGGTAAAGAAGACAATTCAGAATAACGTATATTAATTTTGATCCAGTGATCGTCACTGATTTCACCATGAGAAACAGTTATAAGTTCTCGAAGTGAAAACAAGTAAAAGCAGAAAATAACTTTGATCCAATAACTATTCGCCTAACGCCAGGAGTTTTAGAAGGTTGAGTTGAAAATAAGTTGGCTTGGTTTAATCATGTGTGTGCTTATCCATCTCACCCCATATTGTAGATCAAATAATCAGGCCTCAGCCAGTAAAATATATAGCCATTAATATTAAAAATAAATATAGATAACGTGGATAATTATAATAAGAAATCAAGATACACTGATGCGGACTCACCAAGCCTCCACCATCATCATCATCAAAGTCCGCTGCTTTTGCTCCAGTGTCTTGTGCAGCAACATGCTCTGTAACTAAAGATACCTACAAGGATAAAGCAACAAACTGTCAGAAACCCTTGATATAAAATATTAGCTACAAAAAAAACACCAAATTATAATGACAGATGAATAAAATGTCAATAGAAAAGTATCACCTTAATTGTCCGACCGGCAATCTCAAGCTTCCCATTCAAACTTTGTGCTGCCTTTGCATGCTCAAGTTGAGCAAACTTTAAGAAACAAGAGCAAAGGTTATATTTAACATCAAGAGAAGTTTGATAATTAGTAAAAAAGAAATACACGAATACAAACAACGTTAATACCGACTTGAACAAGCCAAAACCTTTACAGTGCCCTGTCTCAGGATCAGTGGGGAGTTGAACAAGCTCCACAGGTCCAAAAGCTTCAAAAATCTGGGATTCCAGCAAGCATAGACGTCAATCTCAAATATAAGAAGACTAAGAAATAGCCAAAGAACAATGTAAGCATCTTTAAGCTACAAATCTCAAGTGCATATTTTGACATAAACTAAATTGTATTTTAAACGTCTCAAAGGTAGGAGACACATGCATGCAACAGCTTCAGTAAAGGATGAATGCTACTTGACTTATTTTTCTAAGACTTTAAATCAGGTGGTTGATGCTTCCGCTAATCAAACACAAAAAAGTATGTTACGAACAGCTATTTCAATAAATATTCCTTGACATAGTTTCCTGAAAACTTAACCAAATAAAAAATGCCTGATTTCTGTTTACGTTGACCCCCAGTTCAATCTGCTTCTTTGATGATTCGTTTTAATCCAAGATTAAAAAAAAAGATGGACCCACATGCACACAAAAAAGACTAAAGGTAAAGCAGTGCAGCTCCTTAACTTCTATCAATAGTTGTATTTTAATGTCCTAAACATGCTCTCCCTCTTAGCTTCCTGCCAGTTCTCATCAAGAATCTCTGGCTGCTTAAGAGCGGAGTTAATGACCACGTGACTAGGCTGATTTGGGAGTTCAATGGGCAACTTGAAGAAATACCACTAAAATATATGTTACGGCTTCTAAATCTTATGTATTCAAAAGGAAACTCACCAATCTTTTAATTGAAATTAGATTTCCCAGAGCCTACTCTTGTGACTTATCAGTCAGATTTTACTAGGTACGTTTGTTTGTCAATTTGATATTAGACACCATCCTTGTCTTCACTGCTCCTTCCCTGCTCCTTACCTCATAGTGTAAATGTAAACACCTCAATACACTTCTTTAATATTGTGGTATCTAGAACCTTTGGCCAACTAATCTACAAGGACCATGCATAGGGTCCTCCATACACAAGGCCCAGGGAAGATGTAGGCCATCCCACAAATGGACATGGCCTTAAAGAACCTTGTTCATTCGCATCTACATAACACATGCTACCTTTCTAAAAACACATTATCCAACATATGCATATTGGTTGATTTAGACTTCAAAATAATTTTTTTTCATACAAATAGTACTGAATTATGTGTAATTTTCGCTTCTGAAATTTTTACCTCCTTTTTATTTAACATTTAAGTTGGTCTAAATTCGGTCAAATTGTCCTAAATTCCTGGAGGAAAGTGGACTGAACAAGGTCCTAAAGCAAGTAAAGGACCTCAAACATGAGGCGCACCAGCAGGCTCACTTGGGATACCATGAGTTTTGTTTTTCATTTTAACCACTGGACCTTCAATTATTCAACACTAAGCTGTGGTGGGGGAAAGAGGTGGTAGAAGAGAGGGAAAAGAGTGCAAGGAACCTTGATGGTGGCTGAGAATGGAGCAGGCAGAGCGTTGAGTAAAAGGGGCGCTTTTTTGTATTCACGCGGAAACGTAAATTGTTTCCTTTTCTTTAACAACTATGCTTAAAGCTCAATAGAACTTGCTAAGCGTCTAGTTATAACATACGAAAATTAAGTTACAATTTACATTCAGGTGAAGGTAGTGTCCACAATCCTTCATTGAAGCCAAGGTTGTAAAAGGCGCTCTAGGCGGCCGCCTAGGCGGCGCCTAGGCGCTAGGCTAGGGTTAATATCGGAAATTAGACCTAGTCGAAGGATTAGGCGTTTTTGGGATTAGGCGGTGCTTAGGCGTGATTAGGCGGTGATTAGGCGTCATTAGGCGGTGCTAGGCGAGTGGAAGGTTTTAAAAAAATCATTCACAAATCAATCCAAAAGGTTAGAGAAACTTACAACGGTTTTAATGAGTTCGTCGGAGGAAGATACTGGACGTGGATTGAAGGATCGTTGACCGATAAGAAGGTGGGTTTAACTTGATAAAGCTTGCCCCTGCCATTGATGTAATGATCTGTGTGTATGTAGAGATCGATAAGAGGAAGAGGATTTAAGGGGGAGGGAGATGAAGGGTTGGTTTGTTTGTTTATATTTGAGGTGAGAGAGATCAGAAGACCATGGAACTGATGATAGTGCAAAGCATTTAATATATGTAATAAATAAAGAATTAAAAGTAGTGAAAAATCTTTGGGAAAATAACCCACTAAATATAATATTATAAAGTTATTGATATTGTTTTTGTATATTTTTCTGGATTAGATTAATGTGGATCAATTTTTCATAAATATTATGTGTATATTCTTAACATATTTTTAAAAAATACCTAAATTTGTGTGTATGTATATAAAATACGTATAAAAATTTAAAAACGCCTAATTCCGCCTAATTCCGCCTAGTCCCGCCTAGTCCCGACTAGTCCCTAGGCTAGACCCCACCGCCCGCCTAGCGCCTAGCGCCTTTTACAACCTTGATTGAAGCATGAATTCATCAAACTCTGTTCTATTCTCCATTGATAAAAAAACGTGCAAAATGCGAAGGTCTGGACCTTCTTTTACATAAATTTAGCATGCCCACTTATGAACAGAAAAGTAAGGACCAATAACTGGAAAATATAACTTAATCCGCCAATGATTACCATGTGAAGTGCAAAGCATTTTACCTGCTTGAGCTGCAGCTCAGTCATGTTGAAATGTAAATTGCCCACATAAAGCTTCCGATCAGCTGCACCGTAGGGCCGCCAGCGCCTGCTGCTCCACTTGTAGCAGTTGATTGGACAAGGTTTTTTCTCGGCCTCTGAAGGCTTAACCATAACGGGCTGCCCAAGAAGTAGATGGCCAGAGAGAGCAATTGCCATGGGAACAGACATTGCATCATAAAACTCAATGTACCTGAAGCACATAATTCAAGGCACAAGTTAAATTGCTGTGACAAAAAGGCATGGTCATAAACAATGACTTGGTTCATACTTCATAAAAAGATTATGAGATAAGCCTTAGGATGCTATAAACAGAAATGAAAAAAAGAGAGGAAAACATATCATCTTTCAAATCAAGATAGCAACAATATCTTCTTAAGAAAATATATTTACGACTTTATTATGTGCCTTGTTAGCAGCCATCCATGTCATCAACCCACTTTACTGTCAAGTAGCAGCGTAATCTTTCCACTTCTGTCAAGGTATATAAAACTAAGATTGTTTGTATATGTATTCATCTCTATTACCTAGAGAAGAATGGTTTTTAGGTTAAATAAATTACAGCATATCGATATGCATGTGTCTATCTTTCCTTTGTCTTCTACTAAGTACATAAAAAAAGAATATGTTGCACACTTGCACAACAGTTCATCATTCTAATAATTTGGATACTTACGGTGTGTAGATAATTTCTCAAGCTCTAAGCACATTACAAAAAGTATATTGGAGAACATACCTAATTACCTATCTTTTTGGTTCATATACTTGAGACTGAAACTAACATTTCCAAGTTGTAGATCAGAAAACAGACCCCAAAATGATAAGAGATGATATATCGTGTTTGAACAAAAAGTCTTAAACTACAACGAATACCAAAATTTAGTATATTGGACATTAGCTTTGCCACAATCTGAGTTTTCTAAGTAAGAATGTATATTAAGGCTGTTTTTTTATATGCTACTGAATCACAGAAGTACAAAATCCTAGTACCTAGATCTAATTCTGATGCTAGATACAAACAGCAAAAGCATAAAACGTTCCCACCAGGATCCAGTTAAGTGTTTCACAAATAACAATGTAAAAGGTATTTTAAAAAAACTGCAATAATGATGATTATAAATAATCATTGGCTGCATATAAATAGAACATCAGAACCTCATATCCTTTCCAACCAGATGAACATGTTAGAACCAAAGGTCACATTTTGACGAAAAAAGTACAAATTTTTAACTTGATGACAACCATACATGAAATATTTACCACCCAAGATCATCATTGTTTGTAATGATTTCTCGATCATAAGTCTGTTTTTTGGTTGAATATGAAATACGGCTTCATAATTCATTTACCGAAATTAAAAAAAAAAACATTTAAACCAAAGTACATACCCAACTCCTTTTGATCGTCGTGAATTCTATCCATGATCAATCGCACATCTCTCACCTGCAGAAGAAAAAGCAAGAGACAAAGATTTAGTGCAGAACAGAATAATCGACACGGTGCCTTCTCGGACATCATACATAATGCACAACAGCTAGGGGTGCTCACATGACAACTCATTACAAAATAAAAATCTTTGCGGATACGAGAAAGTCGATATCCTAGTTGAAGTGTTGAACCAAAAAGTAAGTACCATTTACTGCAACAGGAAGAAATTAAATAGTTTGACAATTACATTTTAACATTTAGAAGTTGACTTAAATCTATAGGCATTAATTATCAGTATGGAACCTTGTGAATGCCAATGTCCTCTACATGCCAAAACAAATCTCATAACAATATATAGCAAAAAGCAAATCAAAACATTGCTATGACAAACAGTCTAATCATGTTGTTGCTCTTACCTTCCCTGCTTTTGAAATGAACTCGTAAACATCCCATTCAGTTGCCTTCAGGGGCATCTACATAACAGAACAAAATGTAGCACCAACATTAGTCATATTTATTAGAGTGCAGAAAGGGATAAGACAAACCTACACACATAGAGAAAGTTCAACGAGATTTGACATGCATGAATCCTCAGAACTAAAGAATAAAAAATAAACCATCTACCTGGTAAGCAAAAACAGTTCTTTGATCCCTTTCTGGGTCTGCTTCAGGCTCTAGCGCTTCTTTCTTATCTTTCAGTCTCCTGTCATAAAAACAACTTACAGCATAATAAGTAAAAAATCAAAAGCCGGACACTGTTGGATAATCTGTCATTACCTTTTGTGGAAACATGAAGTGCACAAGGTATCTGTGAACACATAACATTTGTTTGGTCATTTAAACAATAATAATTAACAGATTTATTCATTACCACAAATGAGAATGCAGATAAAGATCATCTATTCTTCTTCACAAACCTTTTTTATTACAATACTCATGACCTCATGGCACCAATGTTAAAAGCACACTAGCTTAAAGTCTTTAACAAGGTCACGATGGTTCAAAAGTTTCAAACAACTAGACAGATGATCAGTGCATTCACCAACAGCTTTCCTGGTGAAACCCCAACTCATTTATGATTTAAGTATAATTTTGATGGGTATTCAATATGCATGCATACCATAAAACTAACTAAAAACAAAGTAAAGCAACTACAACATCGACTTGTTAAAACAAGATCCCAAATGAGAATCTTGCCAATAACAGATCCTTTGTGTAACCAAGTAACCATAGTCCCCATTCAATTTGACAAGAAAATAATAAGTAAAAAGATCACCGTATGCTGTACATTGACTTCTCATAAACAAGTACTAGCATATTCTTCATTGTTTAACTTTCACGTAAAGAAAAGCAATTTATAGGTAACATGATAGAATCCGAAAAAACATGCCATTGCCAAGTTATGCACCCCTAAAGATGGCACAGAAAATGAGATATACCACAATAAAGTGTGGCACCATACTTTATACAAGGGTGCCAAACCTGCACCATACTTTATACAAGGGTGCCAAACCTTTTATTCAATTTATATTATACCGGGGTAAGATAATTCAAAAATCTATGAGAAGTGAGAGTATATTACTGGACCAATTGTTTGTTTGCAATTCTTCCTACTAATGGATTTATAAACTTGTC